>OU744816.1:2382476-2576621 GCA_916614155.1 Mesoligia furuncula | reverse complement strand
TTTACATAACGACGGCGAAGTGCCAATACCTCCTAATGACATTCCTTGAGAAATTCACTTTTTTTATTCTTTTGAATTTAAAAGCGTTATTTTAGTTGCAACAGCATTCAATTAAAATGTTGAAATATGTACCTCCCGACTAAACCAACGCAAAGTGTCTATTTTTGAACGTTTTTTTTTTTCAGTTTGTGTAAATTTTTGACTTTGTCAGTTAGGAGGTATTTGGCACTTCGCCGTCCATAATTATCTTCGGGACACAATAGTCTATTTCTTCTCGTGGGTTAACTTCCACCTCATATGCTCGAATTTATAATTTTCTTGAAAACACAACTACCTACTCTGCTTGGCTCTCGTATGTCCCCGATGCTCTTTATGTATCGACTGACTTCGAGACTAAGGCCGCGCTCACTTTGGATACGTTTTCGTACGAATTCCATTCGTGCAGAAACGTACGAACATGCACGAACATTCCCGACCTTCTGAGTACTATGAAAGCGCTCACAATGCGCGCGAGTTAGTCGTACGTATACGTACGTGCAAGTCCGACGTCCGAAATCAATCCGAACTTGTTGGGATTTTATATATGATCAAACGAACTTCTTAAGCGAAGTTCGATCAATATTATATGAGTCGCTTCATTCTTCAGATATATTATAACCAGGTAGTCCTTTTAATCTACAAGATAACATGCACACTTTAAGAGATTTATGAAAATCGATATAAGTATCGACTTTTTCAATTAAGTCGATTCTTTAGTGACCATAACCACACTACTAGTCAAGCTGTCATTCTTTTAGAGATAAATAAGACGAATACAAAACTTTATCACCGGGATTGGGTTGGGAGGGAACCTATATCTTCGAATGAAGCGACTCATATAATATTGATCGAACTTCGCTTAAGAAGTTCGTTTGATCATATATTATATTTCTTCGCTTCATTCTTCAGATATATTATAACCAGGTGATGTTCAGAGAAAAGTTTTGTGTTTGATACTTAATAAAAAACCAATATTTTGTAAAAATAGAATGGCTTTAATCAATATAAACATAATAGTTAAGACTATGTATATAACTAAACAAGTATTTATTTCGAATACTTAATAATAATTTTTAGGTTTAAGTCTCAAAACTATAATAATAATTTTATAGTACCTATTAAATTAGTTATCGATAACTTGATCATGGAAGATCGCTTGAGCAAAGTTATTGTCGTCTATAACTGGACGCTGATAATATTGGGCAAAAACCTTAGACGCATTTGTCCATCCCGCGGCTTTCCTTATAATGTCGACGGAGACCCCGGCCGCGGCGGCCGCGGACGTGGCGGCGTGCCGCGTGCTGTGCGCGCTGAACGCCGCCACGTCCACGCCGCTTTCAGCCAATATCTGCTTTATCCATCTGCTTATTGACTGTGCTGTCGCGCCCTTGTAGGGGCGCTTCACAGTGATTAAGAGATTGGATACATTAGCAGGTCGGTCTTTGTCTGTGACGTGGAGATAATCTTCGAGGGCAGTCGCGGGGCAGATGCGAAGGTTTTTTCTAAAGTACGGCAGGAATAAGGTCGGCTGATCCCGACCTGCCGCGGATGTTTTTATAATGTCTTTGATGGCTATGTTTATACCGTTAGATCCTACTGTTATATTTTCAAGCTTAATCAAAGATAATGTTTGAACGCGTTGGGCAGTACTTAAAGCTAATAAAATTACCAGTTTTTTCGTAATTTTCTCCCTACTAAGGGTTCTATTGGAGTACAAATTAGAAACATAATTTAGAACAATCTGTGGGTCCCATGTAGTGCAGTACTTGGGGAAGCTAGGTTTTAATTTAAACGCTCCTTTGAGCAGCCGTTTAATTCGATCATCGGATCCGATATTACTGCCTAATAAGAGAGAGTTCCGTACGAACTTCCCTTATCAAACTGTTCACTTAAAAAGCGTAGTACTATCGGGACAAAGCAATTAAAAAGGTGATGATTATTATTTACGCAATATTGCCACCACAATTTGAACGATACGTTATATTGCTGCATCGTGTTCTTTGATAATGACGCCAACATCAGGTCCAAGGCTGATTCGGGGGCGCCGCTCAGCGAGAACGCCTGCCTGAGAGTACTGCGGCACCCAGGATAAGGGGATTCCTGTAACATGATACGATATGATGTTCGTTAGGGTATATCCAAATTATATCGGAAACTATTGTTTCCATTAATTGTGGATACCAGGCTTGGGATGGCCAAAAAGGGAAGACTAGAATACCAGTGGCATTTTCCTGTATGATTTTGTGAAGACACTTAAGAATAAGTGGAAAAGGGGGGAAAGCATAAAAGAACCTATTGTTCCATATCGCTGTAAAGGCATCTATGGAAAGAGCGTCAGGATCCTTTCTCCATGACATATAATCCTGGCATTTGGCATTGGCCCGAGAGGCAAATAGATCGATTTCGGGTTTACCGAGACTTTTTGATATTCGTTCGAAGGCTAAATCGGAAAGTTCGCATTCCGTATCGGGGTTTAGCCTTCGAGATTCTTCGTCTGCTTCGTAATTTGCCTTAGTATTAATGTACGAGGCAAATAACCAGATGTTTCTCTCTTCAGACCACTGCCAAATTTGTCTAGAAAGTTTATTCAGATGTGGGAATTGGATCCCACCCATCCTATTAACGTAGCTGATGGCCGTTGTGTTATCAACACGCAGTAAAACAGAACAGTCAGATTTTTTGCTTGCGAAATACTTTAAGGCTAAGAAAACAGCTAACAACTCTAAGTAGTTAATGTGTTGTTCAAGTTCACTATTTTTCCAAGCTCCATGAGCTCGTTCGTTGTTACACACAGCTCCCCAGCCGGTGCGTGAAGCGTCCGTATAAACCTCTAATTCAAAGTTAGGTGTTTTCATAGTGTTTTTAGAATTAAGCACATTTCTTTGCCACCAATTTAAATCATCTAGAATTACAGGGTGAGGTTTGAACTGTCTGTCAAAGTTAGGACATTTTTGTAAGGCCAGAAATTTTTGCCTTTCTAAAATTTTTGTATACGCCCAACCATATTTGACCGCGGGGCACGCGGCTATCAAAACTCCTATTAACTGAGCAAATTCTCTAACTGAGCACTGAGACAATTCTGAGAATTTGTCAACAAGGTTCATAATTTTTTGTTTTTTGTCGGATGGCAAAGAAATTGATTGATTTACTGAATCGAACAAAAATCCCAGAAAATTACAGGTCTGTTTAGGCACAAGAGAGCTCTTTTCATAGTTCACTACGAACCCGAGACATTCTAAAAGGTTTAACGTAGCTTTAACATTTTTTAGGCATTCTTGATAATCATCACCGATACACATGATATCGTCGAGAAAAACAACATTTTTGTAGCCTTGATAACGTAAATGGGAAACCACTTCCTTCATGATCTTAGTAAAGGCTCTCGGAGCTACCGAAAGGCCATATGGCATACAATTAAACTCGTAGGTAATGATGTTTGAGTTCTCATTTTCGAATTGGAATCTTAAAAATTTGCGATCAGATTTACGAATTGGTATAAGGAAATATGCTTCTTTTAAATCGATAGTGGCCATAAATCCATGAATAGGTAATAATTTAGAGGCCGTTCGGTAGTCTTCCATTTTGAAGTGTAATTTTGTAACATACTGGTTCAAGTTTTTTAAATTTAATATAAATCTTTTATCCCCATTAGACTTTAAGGCTAAAAATGTTTTTGAAATGTACTGGTCTTTAGTAGATTTACAGGGGCTTATCGCACCTAGTTTTAACAATTTTTGTACAGCTAAAAACATGTCGACTTTTTCAGTCGCTGACATTGAAACGTAAGGTACATGAGTTTGTGTCACGTTAGAGTCAAACGGTATAGGAAAACCATTACGTATCCAGTTTAAAATAACAGAATTAGATGTTATGTTGAGCCAACAATCATAAAACATAGATATTCTACCAGCGTGCTGTACCTGAGCTATTGGCGCGTCGCAGGTGCCCTCGACTTGTTCGCAGTGATCGAGCTCGACGTCTGCTGAGGTGGAAGCCGACGGCTCGTGGTGTTGTTCGCCCTGTTCGGGCCTCTCCGCCCCCCCCTGTTCTGTAGGAACCGCGAGGGGCCTGTCCAGTTTCCCTGGTAGGTACCTGGTTGTCGATATTGATACTGGGGACGTGAATTAGATGTCGTTGGTTCCATTGCGGAAGTACCTTTCTGACATTTTGGACCTTTTTTAATCGACATGCCTTGCTTCTCGATTGTTTTGGAGGCCTTTATTTTTTCTCCTAATTTGTTGCCATATAAAGTTTCGTCCCTTTCACAATCCTGAACGACGTTTAGAAAGGGTTTGGCTAATGCGTAATTGATGACGCTAATTCGCGATTGTGTTTCCTGATAATGAAGATCGCTCAGGATACGACATCCATCGCTCATAATCCTTATTGCTTCAATCTTGTTGTCACTCGTAAGCATTATCGTCAAAGCTTTATTGATGGCTGAGACGCCAGCACCCAATTGCTGCTGCTCAGCTTCCTTCCTCTTATCTCTATGACGAGATGCTTCAGAAATAGCCGCCGAGACTTCATTATTCAGTTTGGGAGCTTGAAGCAGAGTGCAGTTTTCAGGCACAAGATAATCTTTGAACAACTTATCTTTTGCTTCCTTTGATAATCCCTTCTTGAGGATGGGTTCCCATCGCTGAGCTAAGCTGTGATGAATTTTATCACCGAACTTTGGAGTAGTATCTGTTTCCTCTCCGAGTGCTATTAATAGATCTGGGTCGAGCTCTGGGCAGGTACTATCTTCCTGACTAGGAGTTGATGCTTCCGCGGTCGGCCTGGGAGCGTCGTCAGGGATGTCATTAGGTGCATCATCAATCGCCGTCATATTTTCTTCTACGTTGGCGCCGGGGGCGGAACGTAAAGATTCGTTATCGTCTGAAATGTATAAGACGTAACTTTGAATTCCACATTTTTGTTCTTTGTGTTAACTCACGGTTAACCGCTAGAATTATGGATAAAACAGCTAGGTAGCCATACTTGAGGGTCATCATTTGGATTGTAATAATTATGTACATAATAGCTCATAGTACCAGCCATCGTGTTAACGCTCGGTTAACCGCCAGGCGAGACAATCTCACATGTGTTTGAAAAATCATAGCCTTCGTGTTAACTCACGGTTAACCGCCGGGCAAAAATACGTGCTAAATGAATAGCACAAAGCACCATAAAGATAATAGGTATTACAATATAACAATGGGCATGTAATCCTCGCAGGATTAGGTGGCACCATAAAATAATTTATAATTGAGGGTAGTTATAAGACTACAATACATACCGGAATCAGATGAAGATTCAACTATGATTCTACGACGTTTACGTCTTCGTTCATCTTCCAGCTTCTTGATTTTACGTCGATAGTCTTCAATTTCTTGAGAATATTCCCGTTTTTTCGGCATCTTTGAATACTAGTGAGCGCGCGTGTGCTTGCTATCGTGCACGAAAAAAGAATGACAGCTTGACTAGTAGTGTGGTTATGGTCACTAAAGAATCGACTTAATTGAAAAAGTCGATACTTATATCGATTTTCATAAATCTCTTAAAGTGTGCATGTTATCTTGTAGATTAAAAGGACTACCTGGTTATAATATATCTGAAGAATGAAGCGAAGAAATATAATTACACGTTCGTGCGTTCATCATCATCACGTATGCGCTAACACCGGTACTCTGTCTATTTGACGGAGAAAAACGTATTCAGTGTGCGCCCTCAATTCGTACGAACAGTGTTCATACGTTTACGTACGATATAATTCGCATCCAAAGTGAGCGCGGCCTGAAACTTGCTAAAAACGACTTGTTTAAAAAAAGCTGATATTATGGTGCAACAACTTCGTGCAATACAATCTTTTGGAAGGACAAGATATTTGGTAGTTATAAAAATGTGTAGGTAATCCGCCTTAGGGATGTCTTTGTTGTTAAAAGCTAATTACTCAACAATTTAAAAAAAATTAACAAATTTTTACTGATACTTTTTTTTTCGGGTTGGAAATCATCAAATGACCCCTCCCGCTCTGGGTAGAGCGGAAGGAAGTGTCAGACTCTTACTGACTGAAACCCACCAATGTTCCTTCCTTAGCCCTTTATGTTCCGGGCCAGCGGTAACCCTTTCGGACAACCCCGCTGACCTTTACAGTGATACTAATTGTAACTTTTCACTAATTTCCAGTTCTTCCCATCCGGGTTCGCGTTCGCGACCGGCTCGGACGACGCGACGTGCCGCATGTTCGACATCCGCGCCGACCAGGAGCTAGCGATGTACTCGCACGACAACATCATCTGCGGCATCACGTCCGTGGCCTTCAGCAAGTCGGGCCGCCTGCTGCTGGCCGGCTACGACGACTTCAACTGCAACGTGTGGGACTCCATGAAGAGCGAACGCGCCGGTTAGTAGCATGATCTGTCTTCTAAGACATTATTGATAGAAGTGGAGAAAAATGAAGATGATTAAAACCGGTCACATTTAGAACACAGGGCTAGTGAAGTCAACCAGAAACTTGGATGTTAAATCACCATTTTTATATCCCTTGAGTTTCAAAATACCTACTTTGATAAATGGCTATCGGGACTCATTCAATGCCTAATTTTGCATAATGATGAATTTCACAATTAGCTGTCCTACAATTTTTGGCAACGATAATAGGACTGAACGTAAAAGACACAGATATAGATATACCTAGATAACGCAAGTATCACGAACTGTATGAAAACCAAGCTTGCCATTTTTTGACTACCTACTATGACGTCACAAGCTCGCGCTCTCGCTCACACTTACCCAGCCAGCAGTACAAAGGACTGAGCGCGAAAGGGGCGGCTTACGATTTGTAATCATAAGTTGGTGCAATTTTTGGCACGCGAAGTAGTTACTCTTGCGTTATCTAGGTATATCTATATCTGTGGTAAAAGACAAACGCCTGAGTTTATTTTGTACATAATATAGCGTGTTTGGATTGGGGGAATTTGAGGGGCCCGTGGCTAAATAATAACAGCCGCACAGGTCGATCGATCAGGTTAAGCTACGCTTGCCGCGGTTCGTCTGTGGATGGGTGACCATCTTTACATATCGTGACCCCTCCGTGCCTCCGAAAGCACGTTAAGCCGTTGGTCCCGGCTAGGGATGAAAATTGCCGAATGTTTCCGAAACTTACTAGGAAAGTTTCCAATATTGCCGGCAATATTGGTCAATATTGCCGGAAAGTTGCCAAAATTGCCAGATTACATAAGTTTTTTCAAATGCGATTTTTAATGTTTATGCGCTCATAAGGTTTTTTGTAATGGTGTAATTATACGTATTACTAGTAAGCCTGTATGGTATATTGATAATTATACTTAATTTATAATTATTAATGCAAATATGTGAAGATAAAGTTAAACTAGGGTAAACGTAACTTCATGATAGCTGAACCCATAGTTTTTTGAGAATTGCACTTATAAATTTTATAAACAAATATAGAGTGTATTGATACCGAATGAAATAAATATAAATCATACAACTGGCTAGTGTTCTTTTGTAATTTTTTTAGACTTTTCTTTAAGTAACTTAAATTTTCATTTATTTCTTGAAGTCTGATAGTGCTGAAATCATAAATACTTATGTAAGTCTGGTGGGAACGTAATATTATGATAATACTGTGCCAGCCTGATGATGGAGTTGGAAGGTGGTCATAGGATCTACGCTCTGATATACGTAAAGCTACCGAGATTGGGCTCGTTAGATTGGTCTAGAAGAGTACGTGAGTTTTAGATGTATTGTGTATGCTGTCTACCAAATTTACGTTAATTATATTTTTATTTAAAAATAAAATAATACACAGGCATTTAATATAAACTTAAAATTTAGGGCTCCTTGACGGAAATAAAAAGACAGCCGAGAACATTGATAAATATGTAGCAGATGACGATTTCGTTATGGATGAATCGGAAGTTGAAAATACAGAAAACTATAATAATAATATCCCCCCCGCCGCATCTCTACGTTTTTTTTTTAGAAGTGTTGTTCCTCACCTCTGGCTTGCCTTCATTGGCCGGCTGGAGTGAACAATGAGGAGGAACAGAGCTCCCACCACATTCTTGCCTTTATTGGGCGGCTTGAGTGGAGATTCGCAAGAGCAAACGTGCTCGGAGGAAGGAAGAATTCCAGTAAGATGCTGGTAGGAATCTTGACCGTACTTCCGGGATTGTCCTGATAGCCGTGGAATACCTCTCCACTTCTCATAAGCTCCTCAGGACATGTTGCCCTCTTGTCGCTATGACACTATTAGTCCACTTAACAAAGCAGTTGTCGAGTACGTGAGCTAGGCCCTAAGCGATTTCTTCAGAAAGTAGTTCAGGGTGCTAAGGGAGTATACATACTAAAAGCCCCCTCTAGGAGGTCCCTTCTAAGTCTAGGAGGTGACCCGAAGTGGGGGAGGGATAAAAGTTCCCCCTTTTGAGTTTTTCGCTAATATCTTTAAAACGGTGCGGCGTAGAGAAAAAATATCTCCTGCGTAATGAAAGCTAATACAGTTTTCTACGACTTTTATCTTACACACTTTTTCGAATTTGTACCCATTTTCGAACTACTCTTTCCGGAAAAGTGAAAATTTTCGAAAAAACGACTACGCTTTAGAATTTTGAAAAAGTGTAGAATTTTTTTTATTTTTTTAGCTTTCAGCTCCTTCCACCAACTAAGAACGCAGCTGAACAGCATTGTCCTATACACTTTTGAAATTTGGAATAGTTTTAGATGACTTTTGCCCAACTATTTTGCAAATGAGAAAGAAATAAAAATACTCGTATGTATATTTTTTGCAACAGGTACTGAAAGAGGGTCTGAAAAATTCGAAGTGGGGCTACTAGGGCATGTGGAGTATCATATGAAAGAGCGCAGTTTGCACATTCTCAAACATTTCTTTTTTTTTCGGTTTTAGTTTTCGACTTTTGATGAAAAATGTAAAAAAAAATACCGTTCCCGCCCTAATCTCCGAAGTTTGCAAAGAAAAAATCTAAAATTATTCTATTTGATAGAAGTTTATGTAAAGATTACAGGAAAAATAAAACGAAGTCTCTAAATAGCTCACTTTTCAGAAATCATTATGAAAAGGTACATTAGTTCCATTATCGGTCAAGAGATGGCGCTGACATAAAGCTGCAATATTCTACACCGCAGTGCACAGTATTAAAATTCTCTGACGATTAAAGGCCTCGCCGATGAAAATTTAAATACATATGATGGTACGGAACCCTCTGTGCGCGAGTCCGATTCGCTCTTGCCCGTTTTTTTTATTTATCTTGAATGCTACGTTGGTACGTTACTCCACACTAGTCGCTTAGCCACTTGACAAATCGTGCCGTCGAAAAGAATTTTTAAAATCGGTTTTGAGAAAATCGCGGACATACAAACATACATATACATTACATACGGGTCGAATAAGGAACCTCCTTTTTTGAAGTCAGTTAAAAACATTAACTTGTTGTTGCTGATCAAATCGTCTTGCAAGGTTTGACCCTTTTATACATACAGATATGTATACATATACATGTATATACTTTCTTACATAAAAGTGTGGTTACATATAAGAATGTAGAAAAAAAGAAATTGATGATTTCTCTAAAATAGTCATGGTTTCATTACCAATGAAGTATCGTGGATAGCTTGTTTCTTTTCTTTAGTATTACAGTAAGAAAATAAATGCAAATACTAAAATTTTCGGTTGGATAATGTAGATAAGCATAAAAACTACCATCCTACAAACCGCTATTTTATCCTACTATGCAATTATATAAAGAAAATAATGTTTTATATTTACACGTTTCTTGCCAATGTTGCCGGCAAGTTTGGAAACATTCGCGGCAGTTTTGGCAACTTTCGCAATATTGCCGGCAATTTTCATGCCTAGTCCCGGCTGTCATTCGTGGATTTTTGACAGTCGTTACGGGTAGTCAGAAGCCCGAAAGTCGGACAACCAGTCTTACCAAGGGGTATCGTATTACCCAATAACTGGTAATAATGTAAAATACAGGTATTCAGCTGCATCCGGTTAGACTGGAAGCCGACCCCAACATAGTTGGGAAAAGGCTAGGCAGATGATAATGGCGTGTTTAGTATCCTCGTATTCGTATTTCTTAGATCTAGTGTGATCTTATCAAACAAAGAGGGATAATTCCCGTCTTTTTTTGTAAACACATTCTAATCACTTTCAATCTCAAAAATATCTCTAGCATAGCATAACAATAATCAGCCTATAATATTCAAACGTCTAACCATTGTTATCTCCCTCCGCAGGTATCCTAGCCGGCCACGACAACCGCGTTTCATGCCTGGGCGTCACCGAGAACGGCATGGCCGTCGCCACCGGCTCCTGGGACTCGTTCCTGCGCATCTGGAACTAAACACACACACACACCCCCCCGTACTACCGCACACACACCCCCTCCCGCACCTCCCGCCCGACATACCGAGGATGCACCATCAACTGTGAACATCATAGTCTTGCTAAGTCGTGTTTATAAAATGGGTAGAGGCTAGATCAATGATTTGGGCTTACTGAAGCCATTGAAGGCGAATGAACTGTAGTGTTTGTCTGTAAACACGATAGATTGAGTGTTAGATAAAGTGCACCTCTGTAAAGCGTGTCTGTCTCATTGTAAACCTGCGTTTCATTTTTACGACCTAGTACTGTTCATGTTCTCGTTGATCTATGTCTGCCTCTACCCAGCATTAGCAAAGGCTCAGTTAAATGTGCGGATGGTATTTGAATGGATCGTATAAGTTGATGGTTAGCCCCAGTTTAGCCGGTGACGACAGTTTCTAGTTTTATATTCGAAATCAAATGCGGTGTGTGAATGTGTTAGCTTATTTTGATATCTTACGCACTGCTGGTGGTCCATGTATTTTCCCTATTCGGTTCGACCATCGCAGGCACTGAGATTAACAACTCAATGAGTAAATTCGATTGACCTGAAAATCAAAGGTCTTATATTCTAAAGGGACGGCTGTTACAGCTATAAAAAGTAAAACCTAAACCTGTATAAAGTCCAGTCATCTCATAGTTGTCATTACGTTAATAATTTCTGATCTGATGCACAAATGACTTCGTGTATATAATGTCGTATTGTGTTGTAAACTTTTAATATCGGTATCGGATAGAAATTGTACTGTATATCAGATCTATGCGCACTATTAGCACAAAATGTATTAGTGCGCAGCGTATAAACGCACTAATGTTTGTATTACACTCAAAAAGCGCAAGTTTACGCACAATAAAAAGTGTAAAATTACGCACATGTTGAGAAAAAGCGCATCAATTGATACAATACGACTCGGCCGCGTCTAAACGGGACAAAAACCCGTACAAAACTCGCTTTATTTATTTATAATTATAATTTCTAACAATATTACAAGCATTTAAACAACTTTTAGGGAGGTATGTAGTTTACATTTGTGTGTTTGCAGAATGAGCGCGCGTGGTATGTGAGCGTCATTACTGATCCATTGTTCACTTCATAACGTATATAATTATGTATAATTATAATGATGTAATGATATATTAACGATACACGCTGCTGACCTTTCCGCGGAGGGGTTATGGCTGCCGGATTCATTTTCTGTTTATTGGTAAGTAGATTATACTTGTTGGAATATCTTTGCAACAATATAAAGTACTGGCTTCAGTCCGCGGCATCGCCCGCGAGGTATGTCGATAAAAACTATCCTATGTCCTTCCCCGGGATGTAATCTATCTCTCTGCCAAATTTTATCGAAGTCCGTTCAGTGGTTTAGGCGTGAAAATGTAACATACAGACAGATAGAGTTACTTTCGAATTTATAATATTAGTATGGATTACTTACGATATAGCTTGGGGTAATTCTTTAGTGGTCCCGTTGTGCTAAGAATGTCGTGAAACACGTCATCTGATCTGCTATTACTAACATCTAAATGGCAAATAAAAACTTAGTCTGAACTTCGACAATAACACCACTAAAAGTTTCTAGAGGTTTTTGAAGCAATTTTGACGTTGATTAACTTTGAAAACACAACGGACCCCTTTTTATTTTGTTGCAAACATATTACACTCATAAAAGTGAGTTAGTTGTCGATGTGACGTAGCTTCTTTTATTCTTTTCTGCCTATTTCTGTTAAGTCAGCGAGACACACCTTTCGTTGCTTTGCATTTTATAAACAACGGAACGCGGTTTGGTGTAGGGATTTTGTCAGTAGCAGATTTCATTCTACTAGATTCATACCACATTGAATTGAGAAATGACTTCATAATTCTCCTGTCCTTATCCCAATTTATTTCTGGTCTTTTTCTTCCATACTTCTCTATAAGTCGTAATTTCGGTAGTCACCCCCTTTCTAACCATATCATTATTCACACATTCCATCCATCGTTTCTTTGGTCTTCCGGGAAGACCAAAGAAACTATGGATGGAATGTAAAAGTAGTGTGAAAGAAGAGGAAGACTCTTCCCCTACTTACTTTATAGCCATCGACATCCATACTCAAAACTCTCCTCACGACATTTTCGTCATCCCTCCTGACACATGCCCATGCCAGAAATGAAATTAAATTGTTTATTCTGTAAATAGGATATCAGAATCACTTTCAAACGACATATTATTTAAAATTGATGAGTATCGCTGATTTAGCTCAAATAAGAAAAAAAGAGCCATAGGTTATTTTAAAAATATTCTAATTGTAAATTAGTAAGTGTTAGTCTGGCACATTAATTTATGACACGTAACTCTTTACGTTTCAGGTGACAACATCGCACAACAATATTATACTGACTATAAAAACTATAATTAAAGAACCAAATATTAATTATAAATTGTATCTATCTATGCATAACTTATTGGATGAGAACATTATTTTCGTTTCTCGTCACTTTAATGTAATCCTAACGTGGTTGAACTATTATATATTTAATATATGTTTTAGATTAGTCAACACACCGGTTTGTTATAAGTAAAACGAGATTCTACTGATCTCCAATGACGAAAAAAAAAATCATTTTTTGTACCTACATAAAGACGCTTACACACGAACTGTACGCGTGAACCGCGCCACACTACTACGCACAACACGCCACAAAATTACGCTAGCCACTGCCGCACTGTTCGTGTGTAAACGTCTTTACATTGACGATCACGAATTGTAAAATGATATCTAAATCTTAATCTAGGCTTTAAGCGTACAATTACAATGATTTATACTTTGACATGCAATATAATTTATCTATATCCAATAATATCTCGTATCATTATCCCTTTTGGCACAGGAACAGGCTCATTATTGGAATGTTACAAATGTCATTTTTCGTAACACCATCACTGTTTGCGTAAGTTTGTGACGCGTTGTATTTGCGTAAAATTGTGGCCGGTCCGGTTACGCAATGTCGTAGGTAACTCGTACGATTTGTATCATTCCAATCGGTCCCCTGTTCATCAAATGACGTTCTAACTGACTTTCAGCAACTGTACATGGTCAAAACTGCTGGAATTCCTATACAAGCGCCTGCGCATATTAAAGTTGTGTGCAATAACGTGAAATAGATGCATTTCTTTTCTCTCCATTCCTTATTTGGCGTAGTATGCTATTTATTTCTTGTGTAAAAATTGTTTATATAAACGTACGTCTTTAAAAATTCAGCCAGTATTGTGGCACTGAATTTAAGGCCACATGTTAAGGGCTGTATGATAACCATTATTACTATTTAAAATGGATATTCGCGAACCTATGATAAAATCATGTTTATTTACGCGAGGCTAACATATTAGACAGAAATTCGGTAAAAATATTAAAAAAGAATAAAGTAATCGTGCTTATTATTATCACAGACTTTAAAGGAATATTCAAGCTTCAAGACAGTGTATTCTAGTCTTAATAATATACTATGGATGGCAAAAGTATAACTTTGGGACAGCGACGTTTAGATTATGAGATTTTTGATCTTTTAAAATGTAAGGGTGTATATTGTAGTTTTGTTAGTTCTCGCGTGATTAAGCAGAAATTCACCATTATCATTACGCACTATTTTATATGTTTATACCGCTTTCACTATGATTATTACGTTAAAACATATTTACTTTACATTCTTTTGCAAACTACCCACAGAATTTATGAAATAAAACTTATTACGCCGTCTCATGGTATCGTGACGTAATAGTTTTACGATTAAAGTCTGTTCTTGGTAAACGGACATTTTAGTGTAAACTAAATATGATTTCAACAATTCATAATAGTACTTAGTCCGTCTTACATTTTGAAACGTTTTTAAACTTGAAACATTTTCAATCATAGATGGTTAATTTTAAAATAAGCTAAACGGTAGCGTTTTTAATGTCATGTAAGGGTTACCATGTTAAATGTTTCGTACAAGATTCGCTCGTATTCACATGCAGGCATGATATGTTATCCCTTAACAACCATTACATGTGGGCGAGACAAGATCAACCGTCGTCCTATAAGTTCATTTTACTAGACTAAGCTAGCATTAGGTACGTAAGGATTAATATACAAGAATAAAAAATAGGCATTTGTAACTCGAACGTTCTGTGTTGCTAACTGCAAAAATTCGATGCCAATAATTTCTTTGTATCACTTAGTTTATATTCGTTGCAGTATTTGTTGGGATTTTAAGCACAAAATATTTTATAATTATGTTTGTCGGCTTTTTTAATTATACAATCGATGGATGGTTGTTGCGCTATTGTTTTTTTTATTATTTTTTTTGTTTAAATTAAGCCTTTTTGTCTTAGATAGGTTATAATATAGATGTTTGTATTAGGCAGACGAAGTCAGACGTGGCGACTGTGAGAGCTAATAGTATCATTTGCTTTCGACAACAAAATATAATCAATTTCATTTCTATAGTTTGTCGTGCTCAATTATCATAATATTTATATTGCACAAAGGCGGCGAAAAACTATAATCAGATTGAATATTTTAACATAAAAAGCTCTAAAGACAAACAGGTGAATGTATTTAATAAAAAATGGCATATCAAACAATTGCTCCGCCATTTTGTATCGCAAAGTAATCATCGAGGTATAATCATATTGTGTGTGAATTATTATGTTGATTAAACACGTTTTGAGGATAAATAATCTATGTTCACGCATGCATCTATTTGTCTATACGTAAGGTAATTTTGCATTATGGGAATTATTTGTCCAACGGACACAAAATGGCCGCACACGTTTTGGCGGGACGAGGCGCAGGCACCTAGCGTACAGCCACACAGCCGACGTTGGACAAATAAATAGGATGTAATCTGAAGCTCCGGTCTGCTAGTTTTACGCCTAGGATAAGACTCTTTTTTAAATAATAATAAAAAATTGTTTTCTACTGTAATGGCTTCTTTTCAGATCAATGTACGATAACTATAATAATATTATAGCATTATATGATATGTATTATATTTAATGGATAGTTTTGATGGCTCATATTCGGTTCTTGTCTATTCAGACCAATTTTTCTCACTTTTACATCATATTATTGAATGGACTGCCATATTTTAACCTGTAAACTACTATATTATACTTAAAAAAAAACGAGGGATAAGAGATGGTATAGTTATCAGGGATTTAATGCCTAATCTTGAAAGAGAACCTACTACTGACGCAAGATCCTCGAATTCTGCAAGAACTATAGTATCCCTGGAATTGTATATCATATTCCTTTGAAACTTAAGGATTCGTATACCTTAGTTAACTTTTATTTGCTAGTCCCGCGGTCTTTAATATATTTTTTAAAATAATATAGTGGTATAATACTAATTATAATGTATTGTGTAAAATATTTTTTTTAGTTATTATATCAATAAATTAAAATTTGTTTATTTTAATTGCCTCTTTTATTCCTCTTTTTGGACAAGTTTTACTAACACGTAACATTCCATTGTTTGGGCAGTCCTGAAAAGCTTAATACTCTTTATAGGCCGTCGGATAAAGACATTAAATTCGCAAAGCATGATGTAGTTCTGCATTTTTGGTATGTTGTATGGGTCTGTTGGGGTAGTGTGAATTCAAATTTGCAACTTCGAAAAACCTGTGGAAACAGAAAATCGAGAAAAACTTCGAAATATTGAGACTTTTTTCACTATTTGCTCTGCGGGGCCAAAACTATGCATTTTTTGCGTACAATATTTTCTACACTTATAAACTGTATTAAATTACCTACAACTTGAGCCCAATTGCAGCTCTATTGACTCAATAGAAGTTAGGTTATGGCACTTCAAAGATGAGCAATTTTTCTCGAAAATTGAACTTTTTAGGTTTTACTCACTTATTTTGCCAAATATTGGCAAAACCACTTGCCCGACGAAGAAAGGTTACTGAAAATATTTTGTAGTAATTTATACATTTTCCTTTATTCCTTTATACATTGAGTCTTTTGCCTCTTTAATCCATTTTACCTTCTTTTCGTTTTTTTGAGATTGTGAGTGAACTGTGAATCTCACAGACTTCTTTTTGGGTTCTAATAAAAGCTAAATAAATGTACTAAAACATATTTTCAGTAACCTTTCTTCGTAGGGCAAGTGGTTTTGCCAATACTCGTATTTCGCGAAATAAGTGAGTAAAACCTGAAAATTTCAATTTTCGAGAAAAATTGCTCATCTTCGAAGTGCCATAGATTGGTTTCTACCAAGGCAATAGAGCTACAATTGGGCTCAAATGGTAGGTAAGTACTTAATTTAATACAGTCTATAAGTGTATAGTATAGTAAACATTCGCAAAAAATGCATATTTTTGGCCCTGGAGACTAAAGTTTTTCTCGATTTTCTCAGTTTCCACAGGTTTTTCGAAGTTGCAAATTTGGGAAGTGTGAATTCAATTCAGACTTTTTTCACAATTTACTCTCCAGGGCCAAAAATGCAGAACTGCATCACGCTTTGCGAATTTAGCCTCTTTTTATGGTTCCGTAGTCAACTAGGAACCCTTATAGTTTCGCCATGTCTGTGTCCGTCCGTCTGTCTGTCCGTCCTCGCTTAATCTCTGACCGTTAGCACTAGAAAGCTGAAATTTTGTAGGAGTACGTATATCAGTTACGCCGACAAAGTGGTAAAATAAAATTTTGTAAAATATTTTTTTAGGGCAGCTCCCCTACATGTGAAGTGGGGATGAATATTTTGTAAATGTCTTATTTAAAAAAAGATAACTGGAAAACTCTGTTTCTATGGAAAATTTAAAATCGGTCTAATTTGGCTGTAACACTATTTTTAGAAAATGTTTTCTACTAACTTTTTAGACCTTTGCATCCTGCTTATGCGTATGAAGTTTCATTAAAATCGGTTCATTCATTTTGAAAAATAAGGGTTTGAAAGTTTGTATGAAATGCCGTTCGGCGTAAACGCTCTTAAAGTGACTAAGATAAAGTAGTTGCTTGTTTATAATGGGTAAATACTTGCATTGAAAACCAAAATATGTTTTTTTTTACCTATTCAGAATAAAGAACAACAGAATCGTACTACATTGTGATAACGGGCTACTACGGAACCCTACTGTGCGTGGCCCGACACGCACTTGGCCGGTTTTTCTGTCTATTTCCGACGGCCTATTAATTAAACACAATAATTAAAATCAGACATAAAAACAAGAACAGTGGTCGTCTACTGGCATCGGCCCTGACCAGGCAGCCACTTTATGTAATTTGTTTCATCACCACTACTCTCAAAACGGTGAAGGAAAACATCGTGAGGAAACCGGCATGTCCTAGAACCAAAAATTCGGCTCATTCCTCGTGGTCTAACTTAGTAGTTAAACTGATTTCGAAGACTTGTGTCATCTACCAACCCGCACTGGGCCCGCGTGGTGGATTACGGCCCACTCCCTGTCACAGAGAGGAGGCCTGTGTGTTGTAAAACCCTGAACTGATTGCACAACCATGAAAAATATTATCAACGGTTGGTAAGCTTGGCACTATGCGTAAAGGATATAAAATATTTGGGCGCCCAACCTTGCGCTTAGTAATGATGACCTATTAAAATAACACCGCAGTGTAGTGCCACTACAGAAAGTACTACTCTATTTGCAGTGCTTGACCACAAGAAAATGTATTATTTATAATGAAAGAGGTCTATTTAAAAACCATGTTTTGTCAAGGGCACTGATATTATGAGATCAAGGCCTGCAAAATTTTGCCCGGTGGGATTTGCGGGTAGTTACAGGGAAGCATGCCCAAACCCAAGTGGTGTGATTTAATTATGTTTTGTGGTTTATACTTGAACTCTGTGTAGCCTTGGTAGTGCCGTTAATTGTAAACGACACTGCTGGTAGTGTCCTTTGTCAAAACATGGTTTACACAGTACACTGCGTAAAGATACGGTTTTCTAGAAGATTAGTCACTCCCTGTCACAGAAAAGAGTGCTTGTGTTTGGAGTTGGCCTTCTACTCCCTGCTTCCATTGCGACATTGTGCGTACGCGCACACTAGTTGGCATCTACTGCGCATTTCGTTCGTGTTTACGTGCGCAACGCTGGACAACTGTTAACTGGGTTATTTAAGTTATTTTAAATGCAGTTTAGTTTCGGTAATTAACGACTCACGTTATTACTGAAGCGTTTTATTGCGTTCTTGTTATGCAACTGAAATGTTTGTTTTAACCCCGTTGGTTGTGCAGAATTGCAGATAAGTAAATAGAAACGTATTCTGTGATAATGATAAATGATTTTATTTTTGTAAGTAGGTTTGTACAAACACTTTTACACGTCAATCATGTTTTTTTTTAAACTAGATGAGGTCGGCGTGCTAACTAAGCTTAATTTATCAACTCATCTATCCGACTCTTTTACAGAGGCTAAACGGAACTGAAACAAGTCGAGCCCTCAAGATATCTGACACCGAGCTGCTACTGAGAATTACCTCATGGAAAAACCCACTATCCTGATCTGGCGGGATCGAATCCGCAAGTTCACCATTTGTGCTTACGACCACGCAACCTTCATTTGGTGTAGGAGGATTGATCAACACTACTTGGAGGCCCTACAAATAAGTACCTACGTGATACAAAAGTGGAAAATTCGAATGCATGAAAAATGTTTGTATTATTTAAACAAAAGTGGAGCGTACCTACTATGTACAGACGCCAGCACATCAAGCTAACCGAAACTGTCAAATTTTCCCAATCAACTTTGATCCTTATGCTTTGGCGATAAAGTTGAAAATCTATTAAAGAAATTTGACAGATTGTAGTAGCTTGGTGTGCTGGCGTCTGAACAACGTAAAACTCCAGCAAGTAGGTACAGTCCTATTTAAACTTGGCGGCAAGGAACATGAGGCGAGTCGGTGCGCAGTAACAAATTCACGAGTCAGTGGGGGGAGGGGGGAGGTATTGCGCAGCGAGTATCACTTCAGATCGCCATAAAGTTTGAATCGGGCTGCATGTAGGCTAAACAAGAAGTTTGAAAGTATACCTAGCGTTCTCTGGACCAGAGTGCACGAATGGGGCAAACCCATCTTTAACCCACGGTAGCAGTTGACTAGACCCATGCTACCCAGGTGACTCCATACTACGCAATAGTATAGCAACTCATTTTATGGGGCTAAACTCAAAAAACCGCAAGTTTTAGAAACAACAAAAGTATATGATCGACTACCAGTAAACAAAATCAGAAAATTATATGATATTCTTCAGGATATATGCTAGGTAGATAGTGTGTTGAAAACATAATAAGTACAACTAATTTGATACCATAGAAAAAAACCATGAAGATAAGTACCTCTAAAAACTTTCTTTTTACAATAAAAACCATACTAATATACATACAATCATTCTGATTTTTGTTTTAGTCTAAACAATAGATTTTTTGTAATTTAATAATTGCTTCATATTTTGCAATAAATTACCAGCGTTGTGTCATCGCGCTTCTCTTTCTTTTCCATGCAGTCCGACGGTGACCGCGCTTTAGGTCATATAAGCCCCTTAAACCGGGATATACGCTCAAGGCATTCAAACACGTCATAATAACAGGTGAACGCCGTCCAAATACCTGATGTAATACCTGACTCTTACTACACCCACGTAAAGCGACAAGGAGCGCTATTCTTAGCCCAGCATAGCACAGAATTGCCAAACATATTCACATAATATGTTACAGTCGTCATGCTGTCTATCCTAATGGACGTGACATTTTGTCACCTTGCTTTTGTTTACTCAAACGAAATTCCAGGAAATAAGTGCCTGTAATTTATTAGCATCATTATGCTGCTTCTCCACAATATATGGGCGAGGTAGCTAAGATAGGGATGAAACTAGCTTCAAAACTGCCTTTTTCCAGGTAGCTAAACGATGAATGTAACTATAGGCCGACCGCCTAACTGAGACGTTGCCTGAGGTAGCAGCGCGGTGCGGGAGGGGTGTGGTGACGTGATGCGAGAGCTCAGTGATTCGTCAACTTGTGAAGTTGTGGCAACTATCACCCCTCCCGCACCGCGCAGCTACTTCAGGTCGCAGTCTCCCGCGAAATTCAATTTTACTTGTTTGCAATTTTCAGGTCAGTGTCAGGTTGTATCTTGATCAAAATATGATTCGCGACTATACATCTTTAAAAGAGATTACTAAATTAAATGACTAACTAACTTACTATACAAATAAAACATACAAAAACAAAGGACACTTAGGCGTCGAAGTACTCGTCCGCATCGCTGTCATCCGGAAACGTGCCCAGAAGACTGGCAGCGTTGCCACGTTGAATGGCAATGCTAATTATTTGGCCAAAAAACGACCCAGCTTCTGGTCACGTGAAGTGTCGACCAGCCGGCGAAAAGGAGACGCGCACTCGGGCCCCTTGACCCGAGCGTTTCGACCCCTTTAAAAGTTAGATTTGTGCCATAAGAACAAATTAATCTCTTATGGAAAAGTGCTTATGGAAAAAATCTAACCTAAAGAGATTAATTAATGATTCTAATTACTATCGGAGAAGCTTTGCGTGTTAAAAGCTTTTATTTTCCTACAGAAAAATAGTTTTATTTTAAGTGCTTGTTTAACCTAATTCCGTTAGCAGGTATTTCAAAACCACTTGAAATGTTTTCAGTTAGCAGATGCCTTGTGTTTCTAATAAAATACACGTTTAATTCAGTTTTTAGACGGCCACACTGGTCACTTTTTATTTGGGCATAGGGTGTTACACCTTCATAACTATTTAGAAACTTCCATCACCGCTCCGTCTGGGATAAGTGAGTAGTATGATAAATAAGCCTGCCATGTTTTGTCTCTGCATCCCCATAAATATACTAGTACAAAATGCTTGGTTAGTTTAACACTCACACACACTCTAGACAGTATACACACAACACTCACTCTCAACACTCACTCTATATATCATACTATCGTAGGTATTGCTTGCTTTTATTTATTTATTCAAACTCAATATTGTATCTTGCCCAAATTAATCTACAAAACCATGATCAGCAGTGAACTCAATTTTCTTCTATCTCATTCTGGTTATGTATGTATAGATATCCAAAGGATGGCAGGAGCCTTATTAGGGTTCCGTAGCCAAATGGCAAAAACGGAACCCTTATAGATTCGTCATGTCTGTCTGTCTGTCCGTCTGTCTGTCTGTCTGTCTGTCTGTCTGTCCGTCCGTATGTCACAGCCACTTTTCTCCGAAACTATAAGAACTATACTGTTGAAACTTGGTAAGTAGATGTATTCTGTGAACCGCATTAGGATTTTCACACAAAAAATAGAAAAAAAAACAATACATTTTAGGGTTCTCCATACTTAGAACCGTTACTAAAAATTTTTTTTTTTCATCAAACTGATACGTGTGGGGTATCTATGGGTAGGTCTTCAAAAATGCTATTGAGGTTTCTAATATCATTTTTTTCTAAACTGAATAGTTTGCGCGAGAGACACTTCCAAAATGGTAAAATGTGTCTCCCCCCCCTGTAACTTCTAAAATAAGAGAATGATAAAACTAAAAAAAATATATGATGTACATTACTATGTAAACTACCACCGAAAATTGGTTTGAACGAGATCTAGTAAGTAGTTTTTTTTTAATACGTCATAAATCGTAAATCACAATTTACCATTCGTTCAATCAACTCAAAAAAAAAAAAAAAACATTTAACTTCATAATCATAAACCTTATGCATAAACCCGGATGTTACGGAACCCTCGGTGCAGCATTTTAATTGCGTATCACACTATCAATCAGAATCTGAACCATTTTGAAGGATATTGCTAATCCATTGCTTCATATGTTCGAAAAATGTGTGTGCTCAACAACGTAAATAACGCAATGAATGTTGTTGAACTGTCAAACTGAAAGCCATTGCTACTGATAGTGTGTTACGCAATTAAAGGGGCCCGTAATTAATAAAAGCCCGTAAGTAAGGGGGCGTGATTAATTAGAGGGGCCCGTGGCTAAATTATGACAGCCGCACAGGTCGATCGGTCAGGTTAAGCTACGCTTGCCGCGGTTGGTCTGTGGATGGGTGACCATCTTTACATACCGAGACCCCTCCGTGCTTCGGAAAGCACGTTAAGCCGTTGGTCCCGGCTGTCATTCGTAGATCTTTGACAGTCGTTATTACGGGTAGTCAGAAGCCCGCAAGTCTGACAACCAGTCTTACCAAGGGGTATCGTATTACCCAGTAACTGGAAGGTCAGAGGGGCAGTCGCTCCATGTAAAATACTGTTATACAGCTGCATCCGGTTAAACTGGAAGCCGACCCCAACATAGTTGGGAAAAGGCGGGCAGATGATGATGAGTGTGTTACGCAATTAACCCGCAGATTCGGGTCACTCAGCCCTTTCTAGAGGTAAATAGGTGCCTACGTAGCTAGATGTATGTTTCAACGAATACGTGCGCAGATGCACGTTTGTTTTATCACTCGCCTAACCGTTAAGGAGTAGGTTATTGTGTGACTGTATTACAAGTGTTTGTGATCGTAGGAGTGACCGACTAATAAGTAAGAGGTACTGTATTTACCTACCTAGTATCGCAGATCAATGCGAATATGGAATTGTGATGATTGTGTAAGTTTAATTACTGTTGAAGTGTTGGCCTGGATTAGTCATGACGACTACATGAGTAGGTATGTGTAGACAAAAGAATATTATAGGTAGGTACATAAATTGCAGGTGCCAGGTGTCTGGGCTACATCTGCTTAGTTTTGGTCATCGTCTGATTGTGTCGACCCAACTGAGGCGGAGCCCGTAGAGTAATAGGTAGGTACCTACTTTTACAATGAGATCAGTCCAGACGTTGGTTATAAACATCCTAATGGATAGCCTAGATTTGAAAAGGCGGGGCAAGCAATGGGTGATGTTGCAACTGAAAACCTAACTGTATTCTCAAACTCTCAAATTCGAAGCATTTATTTCAATTAAACCATTTACAGGCACTTTTGAATTACCTACCTATCAAGAAGTCGGTCGATCAGAAAATATGAAGCTAGTTGCCCATTCCAAAGCGTAGGTACCTATGGAGAAGAACGGGCAAGAAACTCCATGGACACTCTTTTATTTAAATTATATTTTTGCATGATTTACATCATTAATGTTGAAATTATAATATAAATTATGTGAGAACGATACCTATAAACTGGCGTGTGTTCTTACTTACCTATAGTTGTAGGTAAGTCAATTTCCATCTACCTGCCTACCCCTATGTTGGGGTTGGGTTCCAGTCTAATCATCATCATTCATCATTTCAGCCGAAAGACGTCCACTGCTGGACAAAGGCCTCCCCCAATGGCCCCGGTTTTACCTTGCTTGCTTGCCACGCTTGGCGCGTGGGTTGGCGAACGCAGTATAGTATGGTGGAGGAATGCATAGAGAACCGCTGCTGCCCATTCTCCGGTACGCCCCTTAGTCGCCTTTTACGACACCCACGGGAAGTATGGGGTGGTGCTATTCTTTAAGTCCGGCACCACACAGACACGAATTTAATTATTTAACACGAAGCGCCTGCCCATCGGACCTCCACAACCCAGTTACTGGTACCAACACGATACCCCTTGACAAGGCAGGTTGTCTGACTTTTCGGCTTCTGTCTACCCGTAACGACTGGCAAAGATCTACGAATGACAGTCGGGACCAACGGCTTAACGTGCTTTCCGACGCAAGGAAGGTCTCGATGTGTAATGGATGGTCACCCATCCACGGTCCGACCGCATCACTTCGATCGACCCGTGCGGCTGTTATCATTTAACCACGAGAGGTAGGTAATTATTACTAGGCACAAATACGTACCATACTATACGTACTGACGCCAGCAAATCAAGCTACCCGAAACTGTCAAATTTTCCCAATCAAGTTTGAATCTTATTCTTCAGCGATAAAGTTGAAAATCTATTACAGAAATTTGACAGATTGCAGTAGCTTGATGTGCTGGCATCTGTACCTTCATACCTTCACCTTGCAGGAAAACCACATGTTTGACTGTTGACGTTATCGGTCTACAATGTAAACAACATTTTAGGGAGTTGGATGGAAATGCAACGAAGCTTCAAGCGTAAATACACTGAAGGTCATTTGGTAGTCCACTGAATACCTACAAGTGGAGTGTGGAACCTAAGATAGAAACACGCTTGTACAATACGACTACATACAGAAAGCAAAGCTAATAGAAATCTCTATTCCTAGACACCACGTTTCACCGAAAACTTTGTTGATAGAAAACATTGTTTGTAGATATCTGTTGACACAGATCTCTGTTCATAGATAGCACTTCTTGCCGTAAACTTTTTTCATAGAAACCACTGTTTCCAGATAGATAGGTACCTTAGTGGTTTAATAATACATAGGTACCTAATTTGCATTCGCGATTTATTTGCCAAAAATGTAAGCAAATATGAGTTTATGGAAAAATAACTTTAAATCCTACAGTGTAAAGTTCAGTTTACGCTACAACTTCAAACATTATTATAACTTTTTCAATAACAATAGTGCTAGTCACTCTGAAATCAACTTATTCACCATTAAAATAAAGTTGATATTTGTGTAACTTGAAATAATATTAATTTGAAACAAGTTTGAATAGACTTTACGTATAAATATACTCACACCTTCTTCGAATGTGGGTAGGCAGAAACTACAGAACGCCACCTGCTACATACAATACATAACCTACTCCTTTTGCTTCATTTACGTTCATACACACACGCTGCTGGTTTAAATATATCTCAGTGGATATCTGATAAAATGCTACAAAATCTTTATATGTACAGACGCCAGCGCATCAAGGTACCCGAAACTGTAAAATTTTCCCAATCAACTTTGAACCTTATACTTTAACCATAAAGTTGAAAATCTATTAAAGAAATTTGACAGATTGTAGTAGCTTGATGTGCTGGCGTCTGTACATTGTACATAATACAAAAAGAATCGGCTCTACCGAAAACTGAGAATTGGTAACTAAAAAAAAAATAGAATACATTCATAAGATTTCACCCGAAATATTAGGTATCATGCTTAGCAAACAGATGGATAAATAGATGGACCCGCAGGTATCGCAATCTGCACATAGCTACATTATTATAATATCTGTAATTATGGTTTTCAAAATAAAGAGTTTTCTATCTATAAGTTCATCTGCTGGAGTCATCCACTGTCTCAGTAAAAGTGATGGGTTTTTCCCGGGCACTGGGAAATCTATTCCATAGATTACATGTCTAAAATGCCTGGAGAAAACCCGCGTTAATATTGCCCATCTCTCTCATCAAACAATTCCACAATCTTGGAAATATCCTTGTAAACACCATAGATTTACATTGAAACTGTTGGTGCATGAATTAAATTCATGTTTGAATTGTAAATAATGCTAAGCGCGTATGTTTGGATGTTGAAACTGCGGCGCGCCGTCCGACGGACCAAATTAGATGCTGGCAGGCGACTGCTCCAACTGGGGTGACCGAAATTTTGTAGTTTTGCAAGACTTTCTTGGGAAGTTTTTGATGTTTTCTGAGAACAAAGGAAAAAATAAGATCTAGATAGATAAAAGGTTGTTTCCAGCAGATTAACCTTTTGAACGCCACGGTCGGGTAAAGACGACAAACGAAAACGTGCCCAACACGCGTTTTCTTGTCGGCTGCAGATGACGCGACGGTGGCGTGTTGGACACGTTTTCGTCTGTCGGTCGGGTATAGACGACAAACGAAAACTTGCCAAACACGCGTTTTCTTGTCGGCTGTAGACGACGGTGGCGTGTTGGGCACGTTTTCGTCTGTCGGTCGGGTATAGACGACAAACGAAAATTTGCCAAACACGCGTTTTCTTGTCGGCTGTAGACGACGGTGGCGTGTTGGGCACGTTTTCGTTTGTCGTCTTTACCCGACCGTGGCGTTCAAAAGGTTAAGACTCTTAAGAGTCTGAGCGCTACAATATTGTTGTGTTGAAGTTCTGCCCCACACATGGATTTTCTCATCATGTTGGTGCTTATGTTGATAGCTGCGACATAGTAATTAACTTTTGTAGTATCATCGTTTCTATAATTATTAATAAGTAGATTTTTTTACTGTTTTTCCAACGCCAGATAATTTTATCCGAGGAATAATTTTGAATTTTTGACAGTTATTCCTTTCCAGTCGTCAATTTTATTTCAAGGATAAGAATTATCTGTCGATTGAAAAATCAGCCCTAATTTAATTATATTGTAATTGATATATGTCATCTATTTAGTAAAAGCATTTATTTAAATAGTATGAACTTTGTCACGTTAATCGATTATAATTTGATCGATATGCCATTTTATTCGAAAAATTTACTTAATTTTAGGATTACTCATTTTCCAGATTGTAAACTGGGTTGTACATTTTGAAATAGAAAAATGTAACCCTTTTTTTAAACCCTATCATCTACCTCAACTTATTACAATGACAGAAATCCCCGTTGTATGTTGCAACTTGTTCATAAATCTGGCAACACAATATAGCTTACATACTAGATAAACTTAAAAAAAACAACACTGCATGTATGTCCTGTCTACTATTTTCCGGACACACTACAGGTAGGTAGTTACTCCGGGTATCCACGATTATGCTTTGTTGCGTCATGAAAGCAGGTTGAACAAGTAAACATACCAACCAACTCATCCCATCATCATCATCATCATTTCAGCCGAAAGGCGTCCATTGTTGGACATAGGTCTCCCTGCACCTCCACTTCGACCGGTTCTGTGCTTCCTGCATCCAGCAGGTTCCTGCGGCTTTCACAAGGTCGTCGGTCCACCTTGTGGGAGGCCTTCCAACACTACGTCTTCCGGTATAATTACAGTATTTCTATGCATCTTTAATCTTTATACCTAGTTACTAGGTACGTACTGCATGATTGTTTGTTCACTAACTCAGGAAAACGAGGGATATTAATGAGATCTCTTCTTCTTGGTCGCGTACTTCATTACTGAAGGTCGTGTCCCTGCAAGGCTTTCGTGGCTTTATGTACGATGTTCTTTCACTTCGTTCGGTTCTCAGCTACTCTCAAGGCGGTCGCAACAGAGAGTCCAGTGTGGTTACTTGGTCTGACCTGCGGTTACGTGACCGGCCGCGAGTTTCTTTTCCCATCTGCCTTGCCATCACCACCAGTTTTCATACGATAGGTAATATAATATAATAACGAACGTTTAGTTCCTTCAAACTCAAACTCAAAGGAGTTATTTTAAATAAACCAATTACATTTTTGAATTGTCAAGGGGTCGTCAGTCAGAAAGATGAAGCTAGCTGCCCATTCCAAAGCGTGGTAGGTAAGGTACCTATGGAGAAGAACTGGCAAGAAACTCCACATATCAAAATAATATGGTTACAAAATATTGGTTATATCATTCATGTTGAAAGGCGAAAAAGATAAAAAAACCAATTCAAAAATTAAATTAAATTAAGCCGTAGCAGCTAAGAGAGGACCATGCAGTCCCTACAGACGGCGCCTGTTCACGAACATGATGCATGGATTAGTGCTCTTCAGCTCAACCATTTTGAAGGGAGCTAAGAGATCCAACACATGCGCCACCTTACAAGTATTAAATCACGTATATATAAATCTGGTAACCTAGTCCAAGCAGGTGCATATTATGTAGGACACTTTAAACCTATGCGTAGTATTTTAGGTAGACTCATCAGTTTAAAGTTCAAAATATTGTGACTTACAGGGTTCATCAAATTGAATCACCAACTGTAGTTATGAGCAAATCTTCGTCAGAATTTAATTACTGCATTTTTATTTGACGATACCTACCAGAAACGTATATCTAATTCAAATCAAATCAAAAGTCTTTTATTCAAATTAGGCTGAAAATCAGCAGTTTTCAAACGTCAAAATTACATAAGACAATCCACAAAATGCCCACCCTTCACTACCTACTTCCTAATGCTTTCGTTGGGAAGAAGAAGTGGCGCAAGAAACTCCCAGCAGCACAGCTGACTGCTCAGTTAAAAAACTTGATTAAAAATAATAGTAGGTATGCAAAGTAATTAACATTACGAGCCACAGAACAATAAATTAAATTATTTGCCATAAGTCAACACCAATAAACCAATAAATACTAAATAAAAGAAAATAAAAATAAAAATTTATACATGGGTACCTATACAATGTGTTGATTTGCATCCTAGTCAAATTCAAGGACGTAATTATGCTAATGATTCTCGACCCAAATCAACAATAAAATGAGTAGGTATTTTTTTATTTTATTTTCTTATTTAAGGAAATCCGTAAGTGTGAACCAGCCGTATTTAAACGCGGCCCGTCTGTTACTAGCCCTATAACCGCGCTTCACACACACACAAATGCATACCATTCATGCAATTCTCATTCGATAAATTCGTAGGTAATCAATCCCATCCTCCAATCACACTCCCCGCGCTGCTCCTAGCCACGCCCCTTTTCCCCGTCTTTCTGTCGGCGCGGCGCGCGGCGCCGGCGCCGACAGTGTGATTGAACTTGCCGAAGTTTTCGCAAGTGCGCTTTGCGAATTTCCGTACATCGAGACGTAGTTACAAAGTGTGATGACGGACAATTACTCAAATGCCGAGTTGGTGGAGATGGTCGCCATCAGTGGAGACAGCCTACGTGGAGCCATCCGGATGTTCGTGGAAATGTATCCCGATCGGGCACAAGACATTCACCCAGGTGATAATGCTGTGCGGGTTACATTTTGGTCGCTGGTTCCTGGAACACCAAGACGCCAACATCCTGTGGATGGACGAGTGTTTACCTAAGAGTTGAAAGTAAGTACACCACGTACTTATACTTAAGTAGCACGTCTTTCCATTTCATCAAACGTAGAAAACATCATTTTTAGACTTAGTAGATCGGTACACTAACTAAGGTAGGTATTATTGCCGGCCCTAAGCCCGTTATGTAGGAAGGAAAGTTTCAAATCAACCAATTTAATCCACAAATAAAAACAAAATCATTTAATCATCTGATAACAGGTCAGTGAACTTTTCTTTGGCGCACTAGTATTACTGTCATTAGTAAGATTTCCGTATTCCAATGATGCTCAAAAATGAGTTAATTATCAAGCGAAATTTATGACAATAATGTAAGTAGGTGATTTTCGAAATAAAATTAGGTAAAATTATTGCTACCGGTCGGGTCATTGCTACGCGGGGAAAAACAGCTGCATGCATTGTCGCTGTGTGCGTAGTCGGGTGATTCTGTTTTATTTGTATTGAATTAAGGGTGTAATTCTGAAATACTGTTAAATTTCAACAACAAAAAAAAGCAGCGCTTACTAGTTATTGCCCCATAACGTACTTCAATTGATTATTTATGTATTTTATGACAACCTCCTGAACTTTGACGAGGATGCAAATCAACACATTGTATAATGTTGCCTGCATTATATAGATATATACTATATACTATCTTATCACAAGTCTTTAAATACTTTAATACTATCTAAAAAAAACTACTACCCACTTTCTTTTAAGAATATCTGTGAAAATCTCCGCGCCATGGTCACTGCAGTCTGGAGCTTTTCTGCGTATTATGCAATGATGTTTCAGTACTTATTTTAGTTTGTGAGAAATCTCCGCGCGAGGTACACAGCGCGCCCCAAATACATACAAATACGGTCTTTAACAAATTAATAATAATATTTAAAATAGCGTGGATTAAATAATCAGTGTAAATCAGTGCATTTTGGTCTTGGAAGTGCATTCTTTTTTTCAATTTTCCCGCGTAGGTGTGGTGACAGGCGGCCATGATGTTTTTTTAATTGTTTTGTTGAGTGGGTAGTATTGTTCCGGGGTGACACATTTTAGTGACAGCCATTAATTAGTGGCGTAAAAAGAAATACGGAAGACATTCCTAAATATTTTCTTTGAAAATATATCTGGAATCATATATTATGTCTTAGCAAGGGTTTTTTATCCTTATAATTTAATTGTGGGTTAATTAATAACAAAGGTCACTATGATGTTCATGACAAAACAAAATTCCAGAAAATTATTGATAGCATTTATTTAATTATTAATAACTATGCCTAATCTGGACATTCATACGTTTACATTATTATCATTTCCATTACTACTGTGTACGTGAATCGGCCTGGCTTTACCCTCGAGACCACAAAATAAAAACAAACATGACGTAAACTTACGTATGCACAGACTATCCACTTCTCATTTCTTTAATAATTAACCACAAACACCTAAATATTTTGCAGGAAATACCAAACTTGAGTTACCTATACCTCGAAAATAATTACTCAACGTAGGTACTTATTATTTAACTGAACATTGAATTCATCAGCGCAGTTCTAGTTATTTATTAATCAGTGGCTTTGTTCCATATTCGCTAATGTCTAAAACGTATTTCTTCGTAGACAAAACAATGTAGATTTCAGTAAACAAGTAAGTAGGTACATAATTGCCAATTGATTTAAGAATTCTCTGACGTCCTTGGCACGTAAATGCCTAATGTAAGAAGAAGAAGAAGAAGGTCGTAAGTCGTAGGTTCGAACCCAGACAGGCGCTTTACTTTTTTTAAATGATAACATATATAATAATACAGTGCCCCGCGGTTTCACCAGCATAAGTGTCGATCCCGAGGGAATATCGAGATAAAAACTATCCTATGTCCTTTCCCGGGACTCAAACTATCTCTATACCAAATTTCATCTAAATCGGTTCAGCGGTTTAAGCGTGAAGACGTAACAGACAGACAGACACACTTTCGCATTTACAATATTAGTATGGACTAGTATGGATATCACCACTGCTTTCAAAACGGTGAAGGAAAACATCGTGAGGAAACAGGCATGTCTTAGAACCAATAAATTCGAAGACATGATTGTGATATCCACCAACCCGCACTGGGCCCGCGTGGTGGATTACGGCCCACTCCCTCTCACAGAGACGAGGCCCGTGTCCCAGCAGTGGGAACATTATGCCATGCTTATGGTGTAAGGTAACTTATAGAGAGGGAATGGATGCCTCATTGGTGTAACGGTCGCAAGGTTCCTGAGTTTGATGAGTTCCTGCGGGTTCGATTCCCAGAGGTCGGGCAAAGTGTTATTGAATTTTTCATTAGGAATTTCTCAGTAGCAGACCGGAGTTCAGATTTGTGGCCGGTTGATGGTAATAGGCTCGCATGGGATTTAAACATAACTGGCGAAATATGTGTGTTCTATAGTTACCTATGTCTGTGTGGTGCCGGACTTAAAGAATAGCACCACCCCATACTTCCCGTGGGTGTCGTAAAAGGAGACTAAGGGGCGTACCGGAGAATGGGCAGCAGCGTTCTCTATGCATTCCACCACCATACCATACTGCGATCGCCAACCCGCCTGCCAAGCGTGGCGATTATGGCAAACCCCCCCCCCTTTTGGGGGAGGCCTATGTCCAGCAGTGGACGTCTTTCGGCTGAAATGATGATAATGATGATAGTTACCTACGGCGCTGGTTTCTTCTTCAATTTGAGTAGATGCATTTAATGCAGGGTAGCAAGGTCATTGATGCGCAACCTGTTACAATATATTCAGTAATTCTGAAAAAAAAAAAACAGTGGTACTCAAGGAGTGCCTACAGAAGTGAAAACTTGAAAAAGCGTAGTAATTTTATAAATATGTTTGAACTCATTCTTCCTAAAGAAAATGTACCGCGCGTTGATGTCTTTATAATGGCCAAAACTCAAAACAGAGGTGTCAGTTACGGTAACAGTGTCGCGAGTTCAATGGTTTTTTCCCATCTCAAAAAATGCCCAACACGCCAAAAGAAGTTTTAACTAAAAAAAAAAATTTCATCACTTTTCTATGAAACAGCAGATTTTTTTTTTATGGACGAAGTAGGTACTACTCTTGGGCGTTTAGAATCATAGGCTGAATTCATGGTTAACGTTTGAGACTCGATGTCCCTGTTACCCTGTATGTAAAATTTAGACTTGTATACAAATCCAAATTTTAGGATTGTATATTATTCCAATCTCCATCAATATATCTACGTTCTTAGGTAAAAATAGGTAAAGACTGTGAAGTGAAGTGTTATGATGGCTTTCTCAAATGACTCATTCATAGAAAAAATGCTTGACTCATGTTTTCGGCCATCTCCGGCAGAGTAAACATCTGACAACTTCTTTCATCATGCTCTTGCCTTCAGGCATCCCAATTTATTTTATATCAGCGCAACACATACGTCATCTTCTTCCACATCTCTCTATCGATCGTCATCTCTGTAGTCACCCCCGTTCTAGCCATATCATCTTTCACACAAACTTCCCCTACTCTTGTAGACATCCACATTCATACTCAAAAAAACTATTATGTCTTGTGACTGATTTCAAACTGACATCTTCTTTCATTGCCACATGCAAAATACTTTGCAGTGTAATGACTTACGAGAAACAGAACAAATTCTAGAAGCAAATGAATCGTTTGTTTTCTTGCCAAATGATTTCCGATGAAGTTTCACTTTTAATTAATGTTGTTAAGATACACGTGCCACATGGCACTTGCATTTTAGTGATAGCAGCAACCTACGATGGTATGCGCATCTGGGTATTAGAACACTGTCATTAATTTATCAGGCCTGTGACTAGCTCCACCCGCTAAAAACCTACGTGGACAGCCGGCCAAATCTGTAAAAATTGCACCACGAAAACTTAGCAGAAGACCGCCAGACCCGCCGTTTATCATTGTGTCGCCCTTTGTACAGTTTCTAGATTTATATGTCTGTAATTTATATGGTGTACATAATAAAGAGTAATCTATTCTATTCTGAAGTGAGTTGTCAATATTGTCAATCCTTAGCAAGTTAGCATCAGGTGCAATGCTCACTTCACCTAAGTCCGGTGAGATGTTTACAGATTAGGTAGACTGTTATTATTTTCAGGACAAAAAAGAGTCTGCGTGTACTGTGGCATGCTCAAACAGTTAAGGCTCCTTCAAACAGGTGCGACACGTGATAAAATCGCGCGCGACACAAAGGCACCGTTTTCGCCTCCGTTGGGGTATTTATACTTTTTCCCCTCCGTTGGGGTATTTATACTTGTTTCTCCTCCGTTGGGAGATTTATACTTTTTTCTCCTCCGTTGGGGTATTTATACGTTTTTCTCCTCCGTTGGGGTATTTATACTTTTCGCCTCCGTTGGGGGATTTATACTTTTTTCTCCTCCGTTGGGGTATTTATACTTTTTTCCCCTCCGTTGGGGGATTTATACTTTTTTCTCCTCCGTTGGGAGATTTATACTTTTTCTCCTCCGTTGGGGGATTTATACGTTTTTCTCCCCCGTTGGGGTATTTATACTTTTTTCCCCTCCGTTGGGGGATTTATACTTTTTTCTCCTCCGTTGGGGATTTTTAAGTTTTTCTCCTCCGTTCGGGGATTTATACTTTTTCTTCAACCTTGCGGTTTAAATATTGGTAGTTTTCTTATCAACATTTCAATGGTAGAGCTGGGAGCTTCCAAGTGAGAAGCTCCTTCTTCCAATTAACGATCACTGCAATTATCTATCGATATCCAGCCTCCACCATTACCCCAATGGCGGAGCGGACTAACAGTAGCAATGACTTTCATTTTGACAATTTAACAACATTCATTGCGTTGATTACGTTGTTGAGCTGACAAATTTTTCGAACATAATAATATGAAGCAATGGATTAGCAATATTCTTCAAAATAAATTATTCAGTTAATGATTGATAGTGTATTACGCAGTTAGGAGCAGTTATACACACAACGTGGACTGCATTAGCTTAAAATTCTTAGCTGCATTCGTCAAAGAAAGATATAAACATCATCTGCCTGCCTTTTCCCTGTTGGGGTCGGTTTCCAGTCTAACCGGATGCAGCTGAATACCAGTATTTTACACGGAGCGACTGCCTATCTGACCTCCACAACCCAGTTACTGAAAACCAGTCTTACCAAGGGGTATCGTATTACCCCAGTTACAGGGTAATACGATACCCCTTGGTAAGACTGGTTGTCAGACTTTCGGGCTTCTGACAACCCGTAACGACTGCCAAAGATCCACGAATGACGGCCGAGACCAACGATATACTTACATCAGATCAAAAAGATATACATCTGATGCTAATCTTCAGAAAAACGTGGCTAATTAAAGCCATCGCTTCCTCCATATGACCTATATCCATGTTTAAACTATTTCATCAGTATAAAAAACTGTTACACTGTTTATTCATACAAGCCCCAGTCCGCGATCATTCAAACTGACTCATTTGTTTAGTATAAAATTGTTCTAATAAATTATATTTCTTAAAATGCATTTTGTTAACTGAATCTGACCTAGATTTGACCAGATTTAAGAGAACTTAGTCGGTTTTATGATTTGTAAAGTGAATATTATAATTATTTTGATGTTCATTTTCGTAGTACATTTTCTGATGTTTATTGCTCGTCTCTGGCCCATGCACGGAAAATGAAATCTTGGAGCGTTGCGATCATAAGATACACTTTACTTACTTACAATCTAGGATAAATCAATAATTTACTTTCGTACCTCGGAAAACACGTTAAGCCATTGGTCCCGGCTGTCATTCGTGGACGTGACAGTCGTTACGGGTAGTCAGAAGCCCGAAAATCTGACAACCAGTCTTACCAAGGGGTATCATATTACCCAATAACTAGGTTGTGGTGGTCAGGTAGTCAGTCGCTCCATGTAAAATACTGGTATTCAGCTGCATCCCGTTAGACTGGAAGCCGACCCCAACATAATTGGGAAAAGGCTAGGCAGATGATTGATAATTTTACTTAAAATTTAAAGAAATAAGAAAGTTAAAAAGAGGTTTTAGTAAGAAACATTAGAAATGTGGGAGGATAATAATCTGAAAGGAACCGAATATAAAAGAGAAAAGTGCTTATGTTTACCCAAAACGGTAATTGCGTGAAAAACTAACAGTAGCAATGGATTTCATTTTAACAATTAAAACAACAACAACAACAGTTATATCATTATTTACGTTGTTGAGCAGACAAATTTTGTAGAACATATGAAGCAATGGATTAAGTAGATATCCTTCCAAATGATTCAGATGTGTCTGTGTGGTGCCGGACTTAAAGAATTGCACCACCCCTTACTTCCCGTGGGTGTCGTAAAAGGCGACTAAGGGTCTTACCGGAGAATGGGCAGCAGCGTTCTCTATTTATTCCACCATCATACCATACTGCGATCGCCAACCCGCCTGCCAAGCGTGGCGATTATGGCAAACCCCTCCCAAAATTGGGGGAGGCCTATGTCCAGCAGTGGACGTCTATCGGCTGAAACGACGAACGACGATTCAGATGGCATGACAACTATTTCTGCACCCTTACTGCGTAACTATTAAACTATTCAGGGTAACTTTTCAAAGACCATCCAAATTTTTACATAGTGTTCTACCCATGTACCTATACATATAAACACCTTTCACTATGGGACCAAACCTAAATCACGAAAAAAAAATCAGCTGTCCAATACATTTTGGTCAAGTAGGTATTGAAGTTTTGTATGAAACAGCTGATTTTTTTTTCGTCATTTTAGGGTTGGTCCCATAATGAAAGTTGTTTATATTCATATAAAAATTTGGATGGTCTTTGAAAAGTAACCCTGTATAGTTTAATTGTTACGCAGTAAGGGTGCAGAAATAGTTGTACAGTAGTTTCATGTTTGTGTTTAGTTAACCAGCGTTTTAGAGAGTCATCGTGCTGTAATGAAATTGGTCTTCATAGAGTTTTTCTGTTAGTTTTGAAAGCTTTTCAGGGTAAAACTTGAAAGATGGGAAGTTAAAAACATTACCTATCAATGGCGAAGGTTCCATACAACTCGATTCCTACCGGCTTCCCTTTGAAAAATGGCACAGTCAGTATTCTATAGACAAATAATATAATCATATTAAAGATATCCGGCTTACCTCTTACACTGAAAAATTAACCCTTCGCGACTGTTAGCTATTGCATTTGCTTCAGACTTGCATTTTTCCAAAACTTAAAAGTTTCCTCCAAATATTCCCAGAAACAAAGAACTGAAAAACAATTACGAATATACAGCTGTAGTCGTAAACAGTACTGAAAAACAACGTCGACGCGGCCAGCAACAGAATTTTTCACGAAATTATTTCTGTACATCGCACTCTTTTCATTTTACTTACGTCAATGCTATTGTGCAGACGGAATTGAGTCTTATTGTAGTGTAATAAGAGCCTGATAGTGTTGTAGTTGAGTTTGGCATGGATAAAAGGTGGGTTGTGTGTTTAGATCTCGCGTCGTACCGAGGTGGTTGCGTTGCATTGATGGAATGATGAATCGTGTGTATTTTCGAAATTTTGATACTTGTTTTCTTTTGGCTAGTATGTATCTAGAACATTATCTATCTAGGGGCCCGTGGCTAAATAATAACCGCCGCACAGGTCGATCGATCAGGTTAAGCTACGCTTGCCGCGGTTGGTCTGATGGGTGACCATCTTTACTTACCGTGACCCCTCCGTGCCTCGGAAAGCACGTTAAGCCATTGGTCCCGGCTGTCATTTGTGGATCTTTGACAGTAGTTACGGGTAGTCAGAAGCCCGAAAGTCTGACAATCAGTCTTACCAAGGGGTATCGTATTACCCAATAACTGGGTTGTGGGGGTCAGATAGGCAGTCGCTCCATGTAAAATACTGGTATTCAGCTGCATCCGGTTAGACTGGAAGCCGACCCCAACATAGTTGGGAAACGGCTAGGCAGATGATGAGTATCTAGAACATTGCTACGGAGAAAAGACTAGAATTAATGTATAATATTTTAAACAATGAGATTTACCAGCAGTCGATATTAAGAATGGTCTAGGTATAGTTCGTTCGCCGAGAGTTGATAAAGTCAGGGTTTCTTAACTCATTACAAATTGCGGCCCGCTTATAACAACAATAACAAAACAACGATAATAACAAGAATAAAAAAAATATGAATAGTTTAAAACAGAAAAAAAAACACGCGAACACCCAAACGACTCACTCGAAACGCTATTCGGAGACGAATCATAATATTTATCAACTCTCAGCGAACAGATTATAGCTAGGATCTAACAATTCGGGTCCCACTCAAGCAACACAGCTGACACAGCCACACACAGCCTGCCAACCGCCCGACCTAGGTGAATGCTAGGATTAACACTATTGACAGCTCACTTCCAGCATTAAGCTCACGTCAACTAAGTTCTCACGGTGAGATTTTAACAGAATAGGTCTGCCGGTTTCTGGAATAAATTTCAACACCATATTTTTAAACGAAAGTCAACTGTCGAGATTGGTTGACTGAATTATCAACAGTCAATCGGATCACTAAAATGGATCGGAGCAAACTGAAGTGGCAGTGGGCTGGGCATATCATGAAAATGATGACAGCGACAAAGATTTAATACCACTGTATACCGTGTACCCTACCGCGTCAAAAGATAGTCGCGCTTCTGACATGGAAAACGTTGTCAAAAAAGCTTTAGGAAAACACACCAACATCACATTATTACACTAATATTATAAAGGCGAATGTTTGTGTGTGTATGTATGTTTGTTGCTTCTTCACGCACAAACGGCTGAACAGATTTGGATGAAATTTTGCACACAGATAGTTTATAACCAGCATTAACACATAGGATACTTTTTATCCCGAGATTCCCACGGGATCGAGACTTATGCGGATGAAACCGCGGGGCGCAGCTACAACTTTCATAAATAACGTTTCAGTGACGTTATTCGCCGTTAAATTGCAGACGTTTTGTGACGGTCACCGCTCTACTAGGAAACAGCTTAGCACACACACTTACTCATACGCTTACTCATGCACTTAACATCTAAAATATTAATCTGAGATAAATAATCTTTAGCCATAACCCTGCTTCACATCAACCATAGTGCACTGTATCTCTTAAGTCTGACACGTGACGTGCTGAGTTGAAAAATCGCATTCATTTTAAAATAGCGAGGTTTTTCCAGGTCAGGTATTAGTAAATCAAACTAGAACACTTTTCTCAATCGACTCACTGCTTCATCTAAAGCTAGCCATTAAACATCTGGTACTCTTTAAGTATAAATAGTTTGATGGATCTATAAAACGTTAAACGTGGATTGAGTTCGTAGGAAAGCTTGAATTTTCCGAATGCTAGCTTTTAAGTAGTAATATGACTAATTTTGTGCCCGTTTGGGGAGTTTATGCTGCGTAGAATGAGGTAAAACAAAGGTGTCCACGTCAAGAGACTTTGTTCTCTACTTTAACCCACAAATTTGGATTTTTTTCTTTGTTAAATATCACAATTGGTGATACTTTTTTGACATTACAATCTAGCCTATAAAAGCTAACAAGTAATTTAAATACATTGAACCGCAAAGAAATGGGGTCGGTTATAAAAAAGCGATAACTTTCAAAATATTTAAGGAATCCTTTTAAAATAAAAATAAAATTAAAGTTTATTTCATTACAAATATAGGAAGAAGTAAAACCTTTTTATTTCTTTTTGGTGATTGTATTAAAAACCACTTTGAAACCATTTGTATTACTTTTGTTCCTGTTTATAAATATGGCATTCTTGTGCAGAACTTCATTATTCTGATCTCAATTCTATTAAAAAACATGCCACTTAACCCCTGAAGAGTGTACCAGAATTCTGACAATGCCTGAAGACGGGTCAACATTATACAGCGAGAACTGTTGGTGTGTCGCTAGTGCTCCAGCAGTTTGAAGAGACTGGCTCCAATATTCGCAGACCAGGAACAGGCCGAAGAATTTTCCCAGGCCGAAGAATTTTTCGAAATTAGTGATAATGGTCATTTTTACTTAACTTAGGTAGACTTATTCGAAATAAACTTCATAATCTTAAACTTTTATGACATTGATTAAGGCACTATAAAATTGTCTTTAATACAGTCTTTATTTCTTTCGTCTGTGTGGTGCCGGACTTAAAGAATACCACCACCCCTTACTTCCCGTGGGTGTCGTAAAAGGCGACTAAGGATCGTATCGGAGAATGGGCAGCAGCGTTCTCTATGTATTCCACCATCATATCATACTGCGATCGCCAACCCGCCTGCCAAGCGTGGCGATTATGGCAAACCCTCCCAAAATTGGGGGAGGCCTATGTCCAGCAGTGGACGTCTATCGGCTGAAACGACGAACGACGACAGTCTTTATTTCATAAAGCTAGCTCCAATGTTTTGGATGTTATTGAGGTTTTTGTTACCGACCAGCTTTCTTTGGCGCCCAGTGTATAACTTAAATTGCTAAGTAACTATAAAATTAAGTAATCGAACCAAAAATAATTTCCTCGTCTCCTGTAATTTGATTGTCAGATTATAGAAGACGAGAAAATCATTAATGTATCCTTAAAGAAAGAAATAAAGAAAGAAAATAAGTTTATTATAACATTTATAACCCAGACCCAAACAAATTCTTGGGAACAAATAAATATTGCTCCATGCATTTTTATCGCAGCTCTATCTAGGTACTATTACAAAAAAACCCAGAACATCGTACATTATGTATGGGTATACATAGGTATATAAAACGTTATCATACACATACTACGCCAACATTACACATTGTTTTCAAAAATTACAAATATTTGTAAAAATACCCTAAAAGTCTCGTAGCACTGACGTAGCTCACGTAGCCAATAGCTACGAGCTTTACCTATTTCAACTCTCGCGCAGGTCACCCCTCATTCAGTCACTCGCAGACCAGTGAGACAGACGTCGCGTCACCGTTTTATTAAAATAAAAACACGCGTTTACCGGATACTACTACCGCGTTTAAATATTCGAAAATATAAGTAGTACACTCAACGTCACAAATATCATTTAAATCTTTCTAGAACCACAAGTGCTGATCTACAAAAAAAAAACAAGTGACAGTGTGAAGTGAAACGAAAAACTTTTGACAAAATGATGACGATTAGCGAAAGTCAGTTCTCATCTAATAAAAGGTCGAGTATCCACAAGATTAACGACAGGATCGTTCACAAGGACAGCTTTGATGACACCAAGAGTTCTTCGAGCGTGAACAGCACCCTCATCACGAAACGAGGCTTCAAACCTTCGGACATGTACGACCCTCAGAAGAAGGAGTTCCTCACGAACCTCAGTTATAAGTTGTTCCCTGTAAGTTGGGTAAGTTTTTCTAATCTGATTAGTCGTTGGTGCTTCTAACACACGCGTAGTGGGGTGGACACGTATATTTGAGTAATGGTGTTTACATTTTTTATTTATTTTTATGTGAGTTAGTGTTGTCAGTGTTTGATACGAGAATCAAATTATATTTAAAATAATAAAAATATTTTTACTAGTTTAAAATTAAGTTCAAACATTAATGACGCTAACTGTACTTATGATGGAAACAAAATTGTGTAAATGAATCAGACTATATTTTCCTTTTAAACATGATTCACTTACCCAGATTGTGAAAATCAACCAGAGCTTTGTAAAACATCTTTGTAGAGAGCATTTTTTCTAATCTATAAACGTTAATGATCACATATACAATGTGTCCGGTCATGGACTAGCGATATTCTAGGTAATTATAAAGCAACTATTCTAGTACACAAATTCACTACACACTAGGGTCCAATCTGCTTCCCCGCTATTTGGCAGTCGTTTTGTTGAGATATTCTCTACGTGTGTACAAAGAAAACATCTCTCAAAGTTTTGGTCCTACTGAGATAAAAGTAGGCTTATTCGGAGGGTAACAATACTGTCTATCGTTTCCATTACGATCCAATGGGTTCACATTCACGTAACTTTAAAAAAAAAAACTCAAAAAAAAAAATTCAAAAAATTATGCCAATCAACAAATTATTGTAAGTTACTGCAAAAACAACCCCTATGACCCTTTTTATTTTTTTCCTAGATCGACAGATTTTGAGCTAAGTTACAATACAACATTAAATTAACATTAATATTTTAGTGGATTGGACCCTAGTGTATAGTGTATTTGTGTACTAGAATAGTTGTTATATAAGTACCTAGAATATCGCTAGTCCATGACCGGACACACTGTATAACTCGCCAGAGACATGGTAGGTACGCATTGTAACTAGTGATGATACATTTTCTGAGTCAGGACTGAGTCAACAATTTCATAAAAATATGCAAGAACATAATAGATATACCTGTAACAAAAACACAATAGATGTATAGAACTGTAGATTCTCTAGCATTTAACTATGCCACAAAACAATCCTATGGCACTTGGTAATAGTGCAACTTTCTAGTGAAAGAATTTTTGGAATCCGGAAAGCTTCTGCTCGCGACTCGTCCGCGTATAATTTCTTGTTTTAACGTAAAACATATCCTGTGACATTCGGCAAGACTGTAGCTTCCCATTAGTGAAAGAATTTTGGGAATCGGATCAGTCGTTCCAATGATTACCTCTACAAAGTCACAAATTTTACTTCTTTATAATATTATTATAGTATAAACATAAACACACACCTTTTTCCCATGGGGTTAGGCAGATACTACAGAACGGCACCTGCTACGATTCTTACATACTTACTCCTTTTCCTTCGTATACGTTCGTGTTTTATGTGTATAAATAAATGTATATTATTGTATGTAGATTGAATTAATAAAAATGCTCTCACCGCTTCAAGGTGGAGTTGCCGAGAATTTTGCACAAAAGCTTCTGTTAAGATATTTATTGCGCGTATTCGATATAAAATTTATGATATTTTATAATGTAAATATTTGATAGCTTTCCCATACATTCTTAACTTTAATATCAGTAGATCTTTCAGCATATTCTCAGATGTCCTTGTTTACAGTTATGTTTGTGAGTCACTTTCTGCTTTTAAAATAGTATCGGTATGTTTACATCGGTTTTCCTACAGAAAGTCGAGCTTCTGAAAACAAGTGCGTTATGATTGTAAATAGGTAGGTGACGTTTGATCTGCTTTCTTTAAATTCTTTTTAAGAACTTACAAAGATTTTTTACATATTTATTATAAAGTAGCTGTTTTCGTGTCTCTATATGTTTAGATTTCATAAAAAAATACTATTAAAATTTTCTGACTTTAAGGTAGCTTTTCCAAAATATATCATTAATACAAACTTTATCCAGATAATTGACGAACACAACAAAAAAAAAAACAGCAAAATCGGTCGAGCCGTTCTTAAGGTGACTCTAGTCGATATTTTTTCCATACAAATTTCGGGAGTGTATTACTCCACTGTTTGACATTGTGCATCCAAAGTTAAGCATGATATCGTTTTGTCTTATTATTAATGTTGTCTGTACGGAAACAGAATAGTAAAATAAAAAGCCATTAAAAAGTTATGAGCCAACAAAGATTCGTTTTTCTTGCTATTTTTAACGTAACTTTGGGTGTAAATAAGTAATATAAGAACTGTAAAATCTTCAAAACCAAGTCCGTACCGACAAAGCTCAGTTATCGAAGAGTTCAATAAACTTTATTTTTAATTGATTTACGCATTATTTTTTTCATAAAACACTTTTTTCCGAAGCACTTTTAATTTTTTTTTTCCGCGCCTATCAGTTCGGAATGGTATTTCTGTGGGTGAGAACTAGACTTTTTTCATGTAGATTAGCGTCTAACTGCTCATCACTGATACTAGCTCAGTCGGGCACGAAGACAGATAAGACAACGTGATTTTTGGCCATGACCACCAGTGAGTTCGAGCTCGCGACTAGTTTGCTCTTAAGTGATGATCTTTCATACATGACATGCGGATTGAGTTTTATTTTGACTCCATTTTTAAACAAGCTTTTTACACAATTTTGTTTTGCTGACCTTGTTATTTTTATTATTTATTTATGCTCTTATTGATATTTATTTTTCAGTAGATAGATTACTGACGTCACTAACTTTTCAACAACGTTTAAAGAAAAACCCCTTATTTAGGAAATAGCGAAATTAAAAAAAAAAAAAAAAATTAATCTTCATCATCAAAAAACGTCAAATTCAACACACATTGCAAAATGTTGCTTTTTGACTGGCTAGACTCTAGGAAAAATAAATAAAAAATAATTATGTGGCAAATTTTTATCAACGCAATGCAAACATTTAAAAAAATTGAGTTTATATACTTAGTTTTTTAGGAATCGAGAACAGTAAAGTTTATCTTTTTCCAAAAGAATGAGGCAATGACCCGAGGCAGGGTTAGTGCTACTAATGAGGTTCAATTACCTAGTGACATTTAAACGTAGCTAACTGTACTTTACTGTTTACAGTATGTTTCTGTAAAAAATAATAATGTTGCGTCGAGAAATGAAAGGTTTTTCTTAAAAAGAACAAACATGAAGCTGTAACTTGAATTTTAACAAAAATGTAGTGAATCCGAGGCTGGTGTAATTATAATGAAATTAAATAAAAACAAAGTTATTAAACTGGATAAATATTTGCGCTAAGAAGTAACGACAACAAAAAAACTCTCCCGTCATTTCATGAACGGGGAAATTAATTGTTTTCTTATTTATTTATTTCTTCATGTATGTATGTCGATGTCTTATTGTTTTTGTCATGAGATAGCTTTATAATATAGGTACAATATCTACAGGCTGATATAAAATTTTGCAAGGTATCTAATCTACCCGTGACTGTAAATTGAATAATTTAAATTATAAGTTAAATATATAATTAGAGAACAATGTCTTTACCGCTTAGACTGATGCGAAAACATTGATTAAACTATTAAATAAATATAATAAATAGCAACTGTATTCAGTTCACAACACATACCTACACATTAGGTCTAATATTATTAAACAAAATAAAACTAGTAACAGATTACTTAGGAACTAGATTTTTACAAATGACCCCACACTAGGATTCCTTGTATCGTGGAGTCCAGTAGCTTCCCAATTATGGCAAACATTTTCATTTATTTAGGTGAAGTAATTAATTTAAAAAGAAATATACAAAAGAAAAATAAATAATTAAAAACTTAACTGAATATAAAGCATAACAGAGTGCAAGTCATTAAATCTAGACACTGATTAAGAGCGTTTACGCCGTTCGGCATTTCATACAAATTTTCAAGCCCTTATTTTTCGAAATTAATGAACCGATTTTAATGAAACTTCACATGCATAAGCAGGATACAAAGGTCTAAAAAGTTAGTAGAGAACATTTTCGAAATATTTTATTTAAAAAAAGATAACTGGACTGTTTCTATGGAAAATTTAAAATCAGTTTAATTTGGCTGTAACACAAATTTTCGAAAATGTTCTCTACTAACTTTTTAGACCTTTGTATCCTGCTTATTCGTACGAAGTTTCATTAAAATCGGTTCATTCATTTCGAGAAATAAGGGCTTGAAAGTTTGTATGAAATGCCGTACGGCGTAAACGCTCTTAATGAATTCTGTTCATAGAAAATCTCTTCACAATAATGTTACGAAACTGTTGAAATCGCTAGAGGAGACTATTTGAAGACGGACAGACGGACATATTAACCTATATTAGTTTCCACATGTTGCTGCTAAATATAATGGCGGCTGGCAACGGTGGCCATAGACAGGCTCGAGTTTCAACACTTTTAATTACTTTACCTCTTAAGAGGTCATTATACTCGACATTATGAACAACTTTTACTATGGGACCAAACCTGAAATCGTGAAAAAAAATCAGCTGTTCTCTACATTTATGTACTCGTCAAAAAATGTAGGGAACAGCTGATTTTTTTTTTTTAGAGGTTGTTAATGTTTTACCAATAACCCTGTATTTGGGAAAAACATATCATGTTTAGTTATCGATCACCCATCAAGTCAGGAGAGTTCCGCTAGCTAATTTAATTCGACCTTGTTATGATTAGGTTTTTCAGAATGGGTGACCATCTTTACATACCGAGACCCCTCCGTGCCTCGGAAAGCACGTTAAGCCGTTGGTCCAGGCTGCAATTCGTGGATCTTTGACAGCCGTTACGGGTAGTCAGAAGCCCGAAAGTCAGACAACCAGTCTTACCAAGGGGTATCGTATTACCCAGTAACTGGGTTGTGGAGCTCAGATAGGCGGTCGCTCCATGTAAAATACTGGTATTCAGCTGCATCCGGTTAGACTGGAAGCCGACCCCAACGTAGTTGGGAAAAGGCTAGACAGGTGATGATGATGCCTAAGGGTAGTAATGGCTTTAGTTTTGACAGTTCGACAACATTCATTGTGTTATTTATATGTTGTTGAGCAGACAAATGTTTCTCGTATGAAGCAATGGATTAGACTTATGGTTCAAAATGATCCAGATTGGGATTTAAAGTCTATAATAATAATAAAAAGTTTATTAATGCAAATTCAGTTTACAAAAAGGGGTATAGTGTTTGGAGCCTCCTTTTAAACAAACAATACCTGTGTTAGGAGACTCCGCTCTTCCATAGTACAGCATTTTTACTTATTCTAGTTAACAAAACCGTATAGGTACTTAAAAATAATATTGAATAAAAATAAAAATCAATAGTGAGAGTATGTTTCGAGTGTGAACACAGCACAGAGCGTATTGTTGATGTCTGCGAGAGTGTATGTGAGAGTATATGTGGGAGTGCACGAGTGTTTGCAAGAGTGTATGTAAGAGTGTTTGTGAGAGTGTAGGTGAGAGTGTGTCTACTGCTTTATGTGCTCCAAAAGTGCCTCCGTGTGTGTTACGCAATAAAGGTGCTGTATGAATTAGTACCTACAGAAGTTACCCTTTCCTGCTGGAAAACATCGCTGTGTTGAAAAACCAATAAGTCACTTCGAAACTATTTTATTTAAACAAGCACATTGAGTACTTACTCTACTACTGAATATTTTCTATTGTCTGTAAACACAACACGCATTCAACTCCTGTCACTATTACCCACTGCATTTTAATCATAAATGGGTAAAACCACAGAATAACTAATAGCACTGCAAAACACACAATGACATCAGCTTTTGGGAATATTTATTTACACGTAAATGCATATAGTTTTTATAGGGTGACTTTACACTTTACATAGATAATAAAAACCTTTATACTTACGTCTTAGCGATTTTTTTCTCAAGAAACAGACTTTAAATGTTAAGGCTCTATTCAAATTAAAAGAAACTGTTAGACATATACAAACAAAGATGAAATACTTATTATAAAATTTTGTGCACACATAAGATGTCACTTACACAACAAAAAAGATGTAAAATATTTCAAATTAAGAATAATAAAAAGAGGATTTATATTATACCTTCTTGTTGGCTCTAACAGAAACTTAACATAAAAAAAAAAAAACAAAAGACGAACTCATCGCGACTATATTTTACAGGCACTAGGTATATCAAAGCACTATAATTTTCCTACCCAGAACTTTTGAGGTTTTAAAAGTCCATTATCATAAAATTTTATGACCAGACTCTTATACGTCGATATTGAAATGACTGCAGGTCTATCGTTCCTTTGATCTCTACCATCTAAAAATAATGCTCATAAAAATACTGCATCAATGAATGCCAACATTCCTTGCGATTCGAACGATACACTTGCCTTCTAAAAGGCCAAATCGTATTGAAATTAAAACTATACTCACTTGACCCGAACTCACTCGCACAACGACCTTAAATTCATATTTTTAGATTCAATAACTGTAAGAGTGGAAAAATTAGACACATGCGCGCAACTATCGCTGCAGTACCCCACATATATACCTACACGACTACTGTCGATCTACATATTTTGTAAAAAAAAAACCGTGCTATTGGGTAAAGTGAGCTTAAAGTGTGCTGTCATTCCCCTGATGCTACTAAAATAATTGACAGTACTGACACGAAATGGATTGACAGTATCGACAGCTCACTGTACCTAAATTTTCACGGTAAGTTTTTTACGAAATAGATCGCCTGATGCTATGAGTTGATGGACAGCTCACAGAATGGATCGGCTGTTCTCAACAATCTTGATAATTTGTTCCTTCTATATGATCGAACTATCAAGATTGTTCGCAGCCTGATAGGACTTAGGTAAGCGAATGCATTCGCATAAAGGGAGGCAAACCGCCTACTGTTGAATACTAAACTTTTAATGGTATTCAGAGAGTTCACGATAATAACAACATCAATATATAAGATCAGCCACTTCAGCCAGTCATCATCTGCCTAACCTTTTCCCAACTATGTTGGGATCGGCTTCCAGTCTAACCGGATGCAGCTGAGTTGGAGCTTTTGCCTAGATCTGTCCTCCACAACCCAGTTGCTGGGTAATACGACGGCCCTCGGCAAGACTGTATCAGCCAGTACCTGTCGCATTTCAGGCCAAAAGCTTGTTCTGAGAGAAGGAAGGATCATTGATTAAAATTAACAAGAATATTCCAAGAGTGTTACGTTGGTACAACCTTCTTCACAATGTTTTCTTATTTTAGCAATGTCGTTTATCGTTTAGCAGTGGTTACATAGATGGACTGGAGAAGTATGACTATCGCCAAATCAAAACTGACTATGGCTTTATCCTAAAATTGAGTCTGCCTTTGAGAACTTTGTAGCACCAAATCCCCGTTAAGTTCCTCACTCAGGAATCGAAAGGCAGAATCGCTCGCTTCATCACACTTGCGATTAGGTACTGCACCTACAGCCAATTCGTATATTTAGCTACATTAAGGGGCTTACAGGACCTAACCGCAAAAAACGCAAATTTTAGAAACAATAAAAGTATGTGATCCACTACAGTAAACAAAATCAGAAAAATATATGATATTCTTCAGGATATATGCTAGTTAGATAGTGTATTGAAAACATAATACAACTATAATTTGATAAGATAGAAAAAATCGTGATAATACCTCTAAAAACTTTCTTTTTACAATAAAAACCATACTAATATACATACAAACATTCTGATTTTTTGTCAGATTATTCTACAAACAACATACTAAAACACTAGTGTTTTAATTTTATTCCAAACAAAAGATTTTTTCTAATTAAATAATTGCTTCATATTTTGCAATAAATTACCAGCGTTGTGTCATCGCGCTTCTCTTTCTTTTCTATGCAGTCCGACAGCCCAAGCAGCACACATAGCTGTATAGTCACTGGACAACAGAATTTTTGAAAACTCGAGTCTGTTGTGCTTTCTGTACAAGGGCTGTATATCCGGCTACACAGTTCTCATAATTCTAAATTTGGCCCCAAATTAACCAGCCCTGAGCATTATAGTAGCTTGTTAACAGATCGTACCTACGGTGCAAAAACGTCACTAATGCAAATTATGTAATTGTTCAGGAGAAGCGTTTGAAAATTCGTCATCCTAATAAAATTTATAGTTCTTCTTGACTAAACAATAACGACACAACTGCCCTCTAGCGGAAAATATACGCACTACACAAATGACAATTACTCACCAGTTAAACGGGTACATAAGCTACTTTTTATACTCAATCAATTTTGAAAAATTGCATAAGTGACGTTTTTGCACCGTAGGTGCGAGATGTTGAGCATTCTAAGAGCTGTACATAAGCTGTACAAAGGCTTAGACAGCTGTCAATAGGCCACTATCCAGCTCCTGTAATTCTCTTAGACTTCCAAAAGATGGTTTATGGCTTAGTAGCGGCTATTGTTAAATTTACAAAGAAATGGCAACAAAAAACTATTTGTCCAGTGCAACTAGTGTCATGGCGGTCTAACTATTTCTGTTGACAAATAATAATTTCTAATTTAAGGTAAGTCTTTTTCACGTTTGTTTTGTTTCTCTATTGGTAAATTGTACTGCGGGTGCCACTTTACTGTTAAATATTTAGGTGATATTATCAAATATTACACGCGCCATGGAAATAATATAGTTTTACTAAAAATGTTATACAAAATAAATACGGTAGGTATACGAATTATTTATGGATTTTTACAATTTTTTTCCATTTAATGAGCATTCATATCTATTTGTAACAATAAAATAATGTGTTTTACTTAAATAGCTGTCAAATATCATGAACATTTAACAGATATCAGTGTTTTTTTTCATATGTAATCAGCTTGTTTACATTAAAATGGCGTTAAATCGTTATCCAGCAATAATTCTAACTAAATTCCCTTGACCCTCTCTTTTCTGTTCAATGGCCATAACTAATTCTATTAATCAGCTGAGAACTGTACGCTAGCTGTACAATGGCTTTCAGTTATTCTAACGACTGGTTGAAGGAGTAAAGTGAGAATATACAACAGCGTCTTAGGGATCTCTAATCTTGATAGAAAACCATTTCGAGCATTAGGTAATTCACTTGATTTTGTGATCCTATTTATTCTCGCCTGTTATCCCAACTAGCGAGCCAATAAATTATCATGTTGCTTAGAAATGCAGAATATAAAGTAAAAAGGTATTCCGATATTGAAAATCAAAAACATCAGCCAACCTAGCTAAATATTCACCTCCGCTTCTTTTTCCCATTAATTTACATCACTTTACCTAATTTGATGCTTTTACTTTTAGACACTTCAACAGCAAAGTAAGAGAAAAGAAAAGAAAACCAGTAAAGTAACGGAAACTGAAAAAGAAATGGATGGAATTGAAAACTAAATTGGTGAAGAAATTTATTTAATGCTAAGTACATATTTTGAGAAAGACAAAAAAAAACAATTAAGAAATAGAATATTTAGACGAAGAAGAAATATGTAATTACTGCTTGAATAACCAACTAAAGGTTTAACACATAGAATTACCAAAGACAAATCTTGAATCTGTGATTAATAAAATAAAGCGCAGTAAATTTATATAATTACTTTTATTTTTATTGACAATTCCTTGCCCAGCAGTATTAATATATAATCTCATATTAGTATAATATTCATTATTTACAGTGTATGTAAAAGTGGTATAAAATATAACTCGTTTTTCTGCATAATATATACACATTTGAAATTCACATCTCGTAGGTATATTGTCGTTCTAATACGGTCCACGCTGGGTAGTTTCGCGTTATTTAGGTATATCGAAAATTGATGACACCCTCTGATTTCATTTAAGAAGTTTTAAAACTTCTGTGAAGTCGATTATTTTGTAGCCATTGATTGTACTTAAATATTTCACGGTTATTTGTCATAAAATATTTATCTTTACATTTTGAGCAATATGTCTCTTTATTGCCCATTCTTTTATATTTTCTTTAAATAAAATGTATTTCATATAAATATTTTCTCCGTCATCTTCATATGTCTGGCTGATCAAATCCATTAATTGTACGGAACTATGATCATTGGTAACAAAATGTATGTGTCCGGAACCCTCATTTTTAATCGACACCGGCACGTGACTGTAGCTAGATAAATGAAGGAGATTTTCACTATCTTTGCTCCTTTGCTTATTGTACCTATACTTTTGAAAGTTTATTTTTAATTGCACCAGTTCTTTTCCAATTTTTCCATGGTTTAACCGTATTCATTTTAAATTGTATTTTATTCTCGCACGAAAATTAATTAGCATTGCGAGGTTATGTCAAAATTGACGTTATCATAGCACTACTAACCTATGTTTACTCTTCAATCATTCTAGAGGCTGTAAAATAGCTAATATTTACACTATAAGCTTTGGAATTAAAGTAGAGTAAAGCTACACTAATTTACAGCTCATGCAGTCAGTAAATGCTTTTACCCAGCTACTACTAAGCTCATTAAGTTGGCATCATAATAGAATTGATGTACACCATAAAAAAGCCAATGGCAAAATTTGATTCTCTAATACAGCTCACAACTGAGAAAAGGTGTAACTTTACCGCGTTAAGCAGCCGTTTACAAGCGTTGGTCTTTTTAATCAGCTGGTAGCATTATACGCAGCCAAAGGCTGGACAATAGTTCTTTCAAATTCTACTAAAATGCATTTTGTGGTTTTTTTTCTCCATTATACAGCCATTAGTCAGTTGTGCTGCTTAACAGAGTAGAGATCACCCCTCATACAGTCTCAAGAATCAACTTATCCGTTAGTACAGCTACATAAGAGCCTTTGACTGTAATATAGCTTGTTTATGGATGTAATTTCCGCTAATGTGTTGCTTGGGAGTGACCGCGCTTTAGGTCATGTAAGCCCCTTAATTGAAATTAAAAGCAGAAATCACGATTAAATAGCCAACAGACGATAGGAACAGCTACAAATAGTCGTGGTCCGAATTTGTTTCAGGCGGGCATCGAACCCGTGTCACTCTGCACCTCTGGTCTTGGCCTCCGCTTTATTTAGGGACCATTTACACATCGCCGCAGTTAAACGAGTGTGTTACTGTGACTTCAGTTAAAACGGAACGTTTAAAGACAGTTTACGGGTGTCTGGCTTTTGTTAAAGACGTATAAATCTTAGTTGTCGAGACTTCAAAGAGTTCTGGGGGAAAACATGCGTGGTGGAGCTATCACACTAATATTATAAAGGCGAAAGTTTGTGTGTGTGTGTTTATATGTTTGTTACTTCTTCACGCTCAAACGGCTGCACCAATTTTGATAAAATTTTGTGTGGAGGTAGCTGACACCCTGGATTAACACAATTATAGGTTATCCAAATATTCCCACGGGATCGACATTTACGCGGGTGAAACCGCGCGGTGGAGCTATTGGACCAGGATTTGTTACAGCTGAAAGACATTTTATCTAACTACAGAAGACATTTACTAGGCATCAACGTAGTAAAAAAATATTAGATTTCTTTGTCTTTAAAGCAAACCGCGTAATTTATGCATCAAGCTACTACATTGTCTACTACTACAGTGTTGAAAACATAATAAGTAAGTTCAACTAATTTGATACGATAGAAAAAAATCATGAAGATAACTCTAAAAACTTTCTTTTTACAATAAAAACAGTACATAACAGTATATACATACAATCAATCTGATTTTTGTCCAATTATTCTACAAGCAACATACTAAAGCACTAGTGTTTTAATTTTTTAGTCCAAACAATAGATTTTTTGTAAACAGATGTAATTGCTTCATATTTTGCAATAAATTACCAGCGTTGTGTCATCGCGCTTCTCTTTCTTTTCTATGCAGTCCGACAGTGACCGCGCTTTAGGTCATGTAAGCCATGTATCTTAAAAACAAAAAAAAAACAGACATTAATAAAAAAAGAAGGCCACACTATAGAAAAGAAAACACGACTGGATGGCGCAGAGTTTACGGGATTCAGCGACGATTAATACACGATTCAGCGTCACCGACTGCCTGCAGCCGAGTACATCCGATTCAGCATCACTTAACCGAGCGTGACGATTCAGTTTCGTTTACTTTTCAGAAAGAGCGCAATGCCTAAGAAGTTTTCACTTCAAAAACACAGAGAACACTTGATAAGTTGTAACCATACTCCTGCCTACACCGTCAGGTACGGAGTTACATAACTCGTACAAAACATGCCAAAATAAGATACAAAGTGCAACGGTCTGTTGTAAATGTGTTTACACTTCAAACAGAATAAATCACCCAGCAGTGTGACCGTGCCTTAACAACAAGGGTTGCCAAAAATATTATAATGATTGTCATACACAAATACAATACGTTTGACATGACATTGTCATGGCATTATTTATTGCTGACGCCTGTTCGACTGCGACTAGACCACAGACGTATTTTCATGAAGTCGTTCAAGTATCTAGTTTTAATTTGTGTGGGTGATAAAAATAATTAGATATATAGGTATTATAATCTGAGTTTATGGAAAGGGGATGTGCGAAGTGAATTTTGTATCAGATCTATTTTATATTATGTGAGTTTGAATATTTTTTAAAGCTGTGTCAAATTGCTTTCTTTAATGTTTTGAAGAGTCAATTTATTACGGGAACATATTGTTTTTTTATTACTTTACATTACAAATCCTGACGTTTATATGTAAGGTCATCTTTGACGTAGATAGTTGTAATTGCTCATAGTTGTCCGAATTACAATAACATTATTATTGTAATTTATAAAAAAAACTAGCTTCTGCCCGCGACTTCGTCCGCGTGAAATTTCTTGTTCCCCCGACCCACCCCGTCGCATCGCATCGCCCAGCCGCGGTATTACTTCGTTTTCAGTAGCTTTTTCTTTTTGCTCGGTTCCTGAGTGTCTTAGCGTGATGTTTTAGTATTTAAAGCCTTCCTCAAGAATTGGGCTATCAAATGCAAAAAGAATTTTTCAAATCCGACTATCAGTTCCAGAGATTAGCGCGTTCAAACAAGCAAACAAACAAACTCTTTGGCTTTATTATTAACTAGCTGTTCCCCGCGGTGTCACACGCTGCTCAGCGCCTAAGGGTCATAGCGTGATGTTATATAGCCTATAGCCTTCCTCGATAAATGGACTATTCAACCCAAAAAGATTTTTTCAATTCTAACCAGTAGTTCCTGAGATTACCGCTTTCAAACAAACAAACTCTTCGGCTTTATAATATTAAGTATAGATATAGAAGTTAAAGATAGATTGTTAGACCTACGCTTAAATTTTTTCCGGTTGAAAAACAACATGATAATCCTATGACGTTTCATGTGCGTTTCATCTACATGACAAAATAAACATTTGTGAAAAACAAAAAGAATAAAGTTGAATAATACTAATGGCTTCCGCAATAGTGTATATGTCTATATAACCCTACTGCGCAAGTTTTTTTTAAAGTACTATACGTCTGTATTCTTAAAAAAAAAACCTCCTGTCAGATCAATACCGCAAATATTTAGTTCAAGAATTTTCTTATAGTAATACCATAAAACTATAAACCAATCAATAAACTAATATTCTAACTCTTTATAAACATCGGCCTCGATTCTTTGTAAAAATCAGTCTATTATAAATTTTCAAAGCAGTTTTAGTTGCCAGGGCAATTTGGACAAGCGCCAACCCTAATTACTGCCACGTTAAACTACAAAACGTCAAAATGTGTAACCAATCGATTTTACACTTTACTGCTATTGCTAATAAGTGTAAAATTGGACGTGGAAAATATCAAAAGTTCGTTTCTTAAACCATGGAAGTTTGCTTTTCTCAATTATTTTTAATTTTCAGAGACAATACCTACGGGTGAAAATATTTGGTGGAATTAAATTAAAAAAGAAACAAATTAAGTATTATATAAACATACTTTTATTAGAAGTTTGAAAGAACGTATTTTTGTTAGGTACCTATGTGGCTTCAATAAGATTGTCACATATTTATTAAAAACTATCTTCGACATTGAAAGCTCTGTCATGCATAGGTAATCCTAATTAATTTAGAGGTAGAGCACAAATAAATATAAAAAAAAAAAATTTAAACTCTTAGACAAGCATTAGTAGGTACAGTAATGCGTTCTGTCTGTCTCTCATAGTTGAGATTATTGAGCACATTCGTTGGCATGACCGTCGCGTTTTTTATGCACTGCTTACGAGTGTACTTATCATACCTATAAAATTTATTTCAAGAAATATTTTGTTCTTACTAAAATAAAAATTAACCTATATTCCACCTATTTAAAAAAAAAACATTAATAGGTAATTATAATAATATTAAGTAACCTCGTTCCCATACATAAAGAAAAAGAAATAACAAGGTAAAAAAACCTACCGAAAAAAACGAATTAACGATGATATTTAAAAATCTTAGAAATAAGTGGAAGGAGGGTAGGATAAGGCCTTAGCCAAGCAGGTGGCCCACAAACGACTGCACAACAACATCAACAACAATAACAACATCTTGTGTAAAAATGTAGAAAAAACAGTAAAATAATAGAGAAAAATATGCTAATTACACAGAACGATGGAGAATATTCCCGAGACCCCGGGATATTGGAGCCACTGGACTGTCTCACTGTAAGACGATCCCAAAATATACCCAAAATACAGACACATTAGTTCCATAAAATAAATGTTATCAGTGTAAATAAGTACCATTCTCATAAAAAAAAACTAGGCTGGTTTTGAGGCCATATCTTCATAATTAGGAAACATATTGATTTCACGTTTTTATTGATTTATTTACGCACTATTTAACTCACTAACTCATGATTTTCTTTATTTATTAATAATGTATATTGTGCTTTCGCTTTATCTGTCTATTTTTATAATTTATTAACTTTTCTGTTTTCGATACTAATATTTTATTTAATTATTTAAATATTCTTCTATTACTGTTATTATAATTTGACTCTCTATACTGTCTGGCTAGGCGAAATAGCCAATTATCAGATTCAAGAAACCGTTTTTAAAATGTCCATAAATTATAAAATAATTTTATTACATTTGCAGCTGTAGTTTCTCTATTTTTAAAACATTTCCCGGTAACATAATATATACATAGGCTAAGCTTTAATGCAAACCAAAACGCTACAATTTCTTGTTAGATGAAGTCTATTTTTATGTATACTTATGAAAAAAAAATCAATGGTTGAAACACCAGGGGCACTAAATACTTAATATTATATCTGACAATGCGACATATTTGTCGAAATGCTGTTAAATAAAGCACTAAAATAGATTGTCGCTTGTCACCTGTCACCTGAAAATTTTATTAAATAGGCCCCAAGACGTCGTTGAGAAATCAACCTATCATCAATGCAACAAACACACGATACTTTCAGTCTGAAAGCTTCAACGTCGCGCTGAGTCGCAAGCGCAACACAGAGTCAAGAGCCAAAACATTTAAAACTGAATGTTGTTGAGTAATGAATAACATTTTAGTCTACTACGTAGTCCCCTCAAGGACGATGTGTTAAATGTTATTTTTATGTTCTTATCTCATTTCCGGAAAACTATCAAACAAGAAGCTAACCGTAGTTCGAAAATACTTAACACAATTTTGTTTATGCGAGAAGAATTTGTAGTTTTAAGCTGGCAACATTGGACGATTATTGCCTTTTATGGTGATTCTAAATGAACTATAATATGCTGCTGTGAAATCTACTTCGTTTAATTTGTATTTCATTCATGAGAAAACTGCTGAAAAAAGGATTCCATCTAAATGAATTCTTTGCAGGTTTTCCTCTAAATTCTTATTATGATAATTGACTATTTCGTCTGATATTAGCTGATGCTAATCCTATTTGTTATGTATAAGCTATGGATAAAACTGCTACTCTCTAGAAAGTGGAAAAGCCACTCAAATTTACAAATTCTTTTGGTTTCTCACTGGCTGCTTTGTCCAACTCTGTACCTACGTCATAGAATTCTTGCTCTTGTTTTATTTTGATCTTCCCTCGAGATATCTTGAGAATGGAATCTAAATCTAAAAAAAATACCCAGCCACAGTGGTACTAGACCCAGATAATGCAGGTTAAAGATTTTTTAAATGAGAGAGATTCCAATCAGTGGCTCTATGAGCTTGTTATAAATTCTTTCAATTATTTTCGCCCTGGAAATCTTATGTAAATAGTGTACCTACTATATCCATACATAGACAATACATTTTGATATTGTAAAATATACACATCCACCCGATTTTTTTTTTAGATTTTATTCACACTTAACATCACATTATGAACCTGTTTTACTAGTTTCTCTAAGTAAATAATAAAAAAACATGCTTAGGACATTATAATAATTTCACGATACCAATGTTTCATGTAAATATATCACCACAGTAAATAATTGTGATAATACCACTAGAAACATGATAATATCACCATAAACATGACAAGATCACAAAAAAATATAATTATTATCACCAAAAAATGATAATATCACCAAATACCTACATGACGATACCACAAAACACATGACGACATCACCAAAAAAACTAACATGATCTAACCTGGTATTTCAGGAGGACATGCAAAACAAACCAATCCTAGTCGGACAGAAGGAGGTCGACCTGAACAAGATCTTCACGCCAGCGCCTGATGCTGAAGAGCATCTCATCAAGAAGGATCGCAAGTTTGGTAAGAATAAGCATAATATTTTTTTAATTACCCCTTTGCAGCTCAGAGAATTTTAAGCAAGATATTTCAAATGTCCCGTTAAAACTTAGGCAAAAAAATCAGTCCGGGGCAGTGGTCCAACTGCTCTGTCCAACTAGTTGGACCATGGGCCTTTACTAGGGGCAGTTGTCCAACTTTAAAAATAGTTGGACCACAGCACCTTTTGACAGTTCCGTGGTCCAATTCATTTAAAAAATAACTTGTCAACTCTAAAAACCTCAACTGCATCTTTATGAGTGTATGGTATCATTCTACTGGTTTACGGTTATATTGAACCTCTTTGCAGTAAATAGTACTGGTACTGGCTGGTTGCAATACTTTGACACAGACTTTGATTGAAATAAAATCGTACAGAAAATTATCTAATAATTACAAATATATTATTAAAAAAAAGTTTAAAAATTAGTCACCCGACTTTAATTTTGTTATTTTACTGCAAAGAGGTTTAATAGAACCGTAAACCGGTAGATACCATACACACATAAAGATGCAGTTGAAGTTTGCCCCTAGTAAAGGCCCATGGTCCAACTAGTTGGACAGAGCAGTTGGACCACTGCCCCGGACTGAAAAAAATGATCTATCTTCTTTTCGTGGCTTATTAAACTGCTCGAATCGTGGCATTAAATTCGGACGTGAACGTATAAAATTAAGGTACCTATATAAAATCGTACACTCAAACACAAATTTTGGCGGATTTAAAAATCTAAACCTCCAGAAAAGCAATCTTCGACAAATCGAACGCTTACTAGAAATACAAAAGTACATTGTTTTTAGGGTTCCGTACCAAAATGTTAAAACGGAACCCTTATGGTGAGACAGTCTGTCTGTCTGTCTGTCACAGCTGGATATCTCAAGAACTACTAATGCTATCAACTTGAAATTTGGAATAGTTTTAGATGACGTTTGCCCAACTATTTTTAACCCCCGACGCAAAAACGACGGGGTGTTATAATTTTGACGTGTCTGTGTGTGTGTGTGCGTGTGTGTGTGTGTGTGTGTGTGTCTGTCTGTCTGTCAATCAAAATCGGTTCATCCGAACGGATGAACCGATTTTGATTTTGTTTTTTTTTGTTTGAAAGGTGAATTAGTCGGGAGTGTTCTTAACTATGTTTGATGAAAATCGGTCCAAGATGGCCGCCGCCACAAAATGGCGGATTACATATTTTTTCACAACTCTCTTAATATGGGTATCAAATGAAAGGGCTTGAATAGTAGAATTCTACACACTATGATAAATTTCAAATCCAAGATGGCCGCCACCACAAAGTGGCAAATTACATTTTTTTTTCAACAAATCCCTCAATATGGGTATCAAATGAAAGGACTTGACTAGTAGAATACTATGCTATTACAAATTTCAAATCCAAGATGGCCGCCACCACAAAATGGCGAATTATATATTTTTTTCACAACTCCTTCAATATAGGTATCAAATGCAAGGGCTTGACAAGTAGAATCATGTACACTATATTGAAAGGGAATAAGGAATATTAACTAACGAAATGAAAACTAAAAACTTGAAAATATTTTTTTGTCTGATTAATGCTCTAGAATGATGAGGAAAGTGGAGTGATGACTGGTACCTACGACCACTGAGCTTGACTATTTTTATTACGAATGGAATTATCCTACTTAAAAAGTGTAGGTATTTCTACATCAGATATTGTTGCAGTCCCATTTTATAAACTAGATCTGAAATACCTAAGATATCTAATAGCTATGAAATACTTGTACGAAAGTTGAATAACTAAAAACAGGATATAATAAAACAAAAAAATCTGTTTAGTCTTAATAATGATTCTTCAACTATAAATTAATAATAATTTTTTGACGGATAAAAAACCTGATTAAACACCAAATTATCTGAATCTTAAAACGCAAGAAAAGAAATACAAAAATTAAGGAGTCCCTCCAAAAAGCATGAAATAAAAAATTAAATTAAAAATTTAAAAAACCCCCGACACAATAAAAATAAAATAAAATGTAAATAATTGGAAAAGGATCAAATAATTGAAAAACCCCCAACTTAAAGAATCTAGGTAACGAAACTAAAACGATAAATTCATATGGAAGTCGGGGGACCGTTCTGTGGAACACCTTCTATGCTAAGAGGTCCCCCGACTGCCAAATGAATTTATCTGTTTTAGTCTCGTTACCTAGATTCTTTAAGTTGGGGGTTTTTCAATTATTTGATCCTTTTCCAATTATTTACATTTTATTTTATTTTTATTGTGTCGGGGGTTTTTTAAATTTTTAATGCAAATAAGAAAGAAATAATTTTTTTTTTTGCAACAGGGACTGAAAGGGGTCCGAAAAATTCGAAGTAGGGCTAGGGCATATGGGATACCATATGAAAGAGCGCAGTTTGCACATTCTCAAACATTTTATCTTTTTTTTATGTTGCATAGTTTTCGACTTTCCATGAAAAATAAAAAAAATAATACCGTCCCCCCCCTTATCTCCGAAGTTTGCAAAGAGAAAAATCTGAGATTATTCTATGTGATAGAAGTTTATGTAAAGATTACAGGAAAAATAAAACGAAGTCTCTAAATAGCACACTTTTTCAGAAATCATCAACAAATTTAAAAACATATGAATAAGTTAAGCCGCTGGTCCCGGCTGTCATTCATGGATCTTTGACAGTCGTTACGGGTAGTCAGAAGCCCGAATGTCTGACAAGACTGGTTGTCCAACCAGTAACTGGGTTGTGGAGGTCAGATAGCCAGTCGCTCCATGTAAATTAGGTACTGGTATTCAGGTGCATCCGGTTAGACTGAAAGCCGACCCCAACATAGTTGGGAAAGGGCTCGGCAGATGATAAATTTTGTGACTAAAATGGCTAAAATATAGTCATTCTAACTACTGTTGCTATTGATTGTTGATTAGCCATTTAGCCAGAAACCCCTCGGGCAAAAATCTATACCTAAATAATAACTATGTAACTAGCTGACCCGACATACGTTGTCCTGTCCAAAGGAGATGTCCAGAAATGGTTTTTTATTATTTAATAATTCTAACCAGGATAAGTTAAATATATTTGGATAGACATCCCAAAAATAAGTGGTTCTAACTATTTCACAGATTTTTAAAACCCCCCAATTTTGAGAAAAATATTTTTTTATTTTAGTGTGAATTTGCTCCTAAAACGAACGAACCTTTCTAATTATCTCGGATAATACAGTGAACGCACCCTAAAAAATTATAAAGTTGTCAAAATTGACAGTATTGACACATGGTACTGCCATTACTGACATTATACTGACAACACAGAATACAATAATAAATTATTGTTTGATTTGCGAGTTTATCACAGACTACAATATAATATATTATTATGGAGTATAACAATGTGAACGAAACAAATATTATTTATAACAAAGATTATTTATTTACCTCTGTAATATAATCTATACTAATGATAAAGCTGAAAAGTTGTTTGAACGCGCTAATCTCTGGAACTATCAGTCGGATTTGAATAATTCTTTTTGAATTTGATAGCCTAATTCTTGAGGAAGGATAAGGGCAATCGAATACATTATCATCATGCTACGACCCTCAAAAGCCGAGTAACGTAATAAGAAAAAGGTCTAAAGAACACTAAGCGAAAATGATGTAATCGTAACTCGAACGAAGTCGCGGGCAGAAGCTAGTAAGAAATGTTTTCAGTGAATGTGTAGCATAATTCTTTTAGAACTAAAGCGCATTCTACATGATTATGGCTATACTTCGAATGTTCATGTGCAAGTTGCAATATTTTACAAAGACCTCGGTTATCAAGAAGTGCATGTTTCAGCATACTCCACAGGGGTGGCTTAAGGGGAATGCTCCAACCAGCCCGCGAAATTCAAAATTTCTTGCGTTTTTTGCAATTTTCAGGCCAGTGCTAGGTTGTATGTTGATTAAAATATTATTCGCGGCTGTAAGACGTATGTAGTTACAGAATTATAATAATCAAAATCACCAATACAACCCTCCAACTTCATAAAGGTGTAAGAACGAAAAAAAAACAGAAAAAGTAATTCTAACAGCTTTATGAACTTAGAGCGTTTTATTGATGATTTTCATGATTATAATTCTGTACCTATATATGTCTTACAACCGCGAATAATATTTTAATCAACATACAACCTAGCACTGGCCTGCAAATTGCAAAAAACGTAAGAAAATTTGAATTTCGCGGGCTGGTTGGAGCATTCACCTTAACAGGAATAAATGATAATAGTATCTACCTACTGATTGAAATTCCTTTTTAATGATTTGGAATCGAGAGAAAAGCGTTTCGACAATAAATATGCTAATTGGATGCAAGTGTTACTATGTATTTTATGTATCATGTAGTTTTGTTATGAACTAAAACGTTTTTTTGGTTTTGAATATTCATTTATTAACTTTCTTCATTTTCAATATCTTCTCTTATTAAAATATTGTCGAGAAACTGAGCAGGTGGAGATATATCGTTTTGATGCCGAGCGCATCCAAGATACCAGCGCACCGCTTCCTATTACATGTTCAAGCATTAGCAGGGATCTGAAATTAAGTTTTAATTTATTGTGTTCCACTAATCAGAGATACAATAATGTACTATGTGCAATGTACTATTTAATTTACATATTAACCTGACGGGGGTTGATGATGCCAGCTATATAAGCCTGCTCAGGATGATCAACAGCTAAAAAACGAGAGCACCTGCCTGTTCTTCTTGAGATAGAAACGCCACAACATGCACATACTGATTGATGACCCAGCTGTTGGTCACCTATTGTTTGCTGGTTTCTGTTATTCAGTTCTATTAGTAAAAGGTTGATGCATTCTTGGCAAATGCGATCTCCATCTGTTACCTAAAACAAAATAATATTTTAAGAACACCGAATCGTTTTTCTGCATCTTCTTTGAGCAAAGTAGTGCTATTTAATCTTTTTTAACATAAGCTATTAAGCCTGGTTATACATTATTAAAAAAAAAACTTATAATGTAAGTTAAAGAATACATTACCTCTTGAGCATCCATTCTTCAATTATTGAGACTATCTCTGGGCTCATGTTAAAGCGTTATATTCATAGTGCTGATTTATAGCATGTACTGCTATATTGCAATTTATGCAGAGAGCCATAATCTGAAGATAGAAATGAAAGTTAATTTTTGCAGACTATCAGAGATCGTAAAACAGGCAAAGGTTGTGCAAATAAAACCCCTAATGAGCTAAATATAAATAAAGAACAGTACTTACATACGGGGTTTTGAATCCAAAGTCCTAATCGCGTGCAATATCAAATTACCGTTAAGAAAAAGCAAAGTCGTCAGGGTTGAAGGTTCGTAAGCTATCGGTATCCTAATCATGTGCAAAGAAGAAGAATCCGTTGTGAAAAGACCAAGCACAAATTAAAATACGTTATCATTGGATAACACAAAGGCACGAGCGAAAGTGTGACGTATCAGACATATTTGTTTGACATATGAATGGAATCTATCTGTCATTATGACATTTTCAAAGTGTGTGGGAGGTTTCATTTGGGTTGCCATCAACAAATAATATACATGTACTAACATTAAATAATTTATAATTTTTCTCTTAAATGGAGGGCTCTAAAAATATTATTTCAGTGGTTCCAAGTTCCATATTTTAGTAGCTTTTATTTGGATGTAGTTTGATTCTGGTTAGATTTTTCTCGGAATAAAAAACCAGCGTCCATACAAAAAGCGGGCATCTCCTTTTAATAATTCATGCAGAATTTCTATAGAAAATGCACTTTCAGTTTTCCCGAATTTGCCAGTTTTCCCGGCAACTTTTTATTTATTTATTTATTTATATGGCACTTCAACAACTTACTCACTAAGACATACACAAACAAAAATCACATACAGTTTTAGGAATTGTGAATTCGTCACTTACAGAAGTGCACAGCACTAGCACAGAAATAAATAGTAAGTACAAGATAACGTTAGTTGAATTACACATAAGTTATAAAATAAAGTAAAAGCAGAATTAAATTAAAAATTAAAATGAGCAATGTTTACAATTAATACGATCGTAACCACAAAACGATTTAAAGAAAACAACGAAAAGAAGGAGGCTGGCAGGGAAGGGAAAGGAAGTACTTAAATACAATTATTAATGGGTGGCTCGTGTCGCACAGACGACTCGAGACTCGGAGCTGGTTACTAGAGACTCAGAGCTGGTAAGAAGTTTCGATCGGAATTGTCGCAAAGGGTTAGAGTAGATGTCGATGCTATTGGTTCGTGTAGCAGTTTTATTGTATTTTCTCATTAGACGGTTCATGGGTGCGGTGCTACCAAGGTTAGTACGACTTGCAGGTAAAGCAAAGGTAACGGTTTCGCGACTAGATCTAATAGGTTTCTGTCGCGGTACAGCTATACTTAATTCCGCCAGAAGATCGGGAACATTTAGTAAACCGTTTAAGATTTTATAGAGAAGGATTTGGTCCGTCACGTCTCTTCGGTGTTCAAGTGAACACATTTTAAAATGACTGAGCCTTTGATCGTAAGAAATATCCCGTGGACAGTTAGGGCTTCTAAAACGAAGGTATCTAGTGAAGCTTCTTTGGATACGTTCAATTCTGTCTATGTGAACGCGGTAAGAAGGGTTCCAAACTGGCGATGCATAGTCAAGTAGACTTCTCACCAGAGTATTAAAAAGCACCTTGAGGGTAGAGATCGACTGGAAATCCTGACATATTCTTTTTATAAAGCCAGACATTTTTGCAGCTTTGGCAGTGATATTGTCGATGTGGCTAACGAATGTGAGTTTTGAGTCGAGGAGAACTCCCAGGTCGCGAATCGTGTCCACTTTTTGAATGTTTCTACGAACATTTTAAATTAAAAACCTAAATTTGCCTAATCGGTCCAGCTGTTCTGTATTGATGCGCTTACCAACAACCAGCATTTCATTTTTATTATACATACATATAGATGGCTAATGGACCATGAACCAAATACTTCAATAACCATCTTATTCACCAGAAAGAGTTTGGGACTTTCCAATCCAAGCTTTGCAATGAAATAACCCAGACATTATAAACCTAGGTTCTTTCCCGTAGAGTCCGAAACTCGGTTCAGAAAACAACAAAAAACAAAAGTAGCATGTCTAACTAATCTACTCTCTCATGTTAAACATGAGATAAACTGTCCTACATGAGCTTCAATAGTTCAGCGCCATATTTGTTTCATATTGTTATTAGAGCTAGAAGTAGGGTTACTGCGTTCGCATTATATTTAGGTAGCTAATAGCTTAGTTACAATGCCAATACCTAATTATGTTTTCAGTGTTTCCATCTACTTACCTAAACACATACAGGGACATTGACGATCGCAAACTGAAACCTCAAAAGTGCAATAGCAACGCGGTCAAAATGTATGGAATAGCAAATTTTGTTTTATAACCTACGAAAAATGTCAACGCATCAGCGGTTCAGGATTATGTACTGAATCCAAGGCGACATGATGCGCATCGATGTCCATGTCACAAGTTACCTCATTCAAATGTTACCACCACCACGCATCAGGGATAGATAGATACTACACTTATAATTCCTTCAGTCGTGTTTAAGATTTTTAGTTTTTCCAAGATTTACTGAAAAGTTCCATCTTGTGGATATACAATAGATGTGACCTCTTTCACCGCTTGTGTGCCGTAATTACAGACACAATTTAAAAGCCATGGTTAAACCCCATTGCTAGTTCTTTATTTATTTAATTTTACCACATTATTGGTTATTCCATTATACAAACATAATCAGCAAATGTTCCCACCGCTGGGACATAGGCCTCCTCTCTTCGAGAGGGAGTGGGCTAAAAATCTATCAGGCGGGCCCAGTTGGTAGATGTTACCTTACCTACATGTCTTCGAATTTTCGATTATTCCATTGCTTCGGCATTCTGTAGTACCTTCTATGAGAGGTATCCCTGTACAGGGTTACTTTTTAAAGACCATCCAAATTTTCACATGGTGTTCTACTCATGAATGTAAACAACTTGGGACCAACTCTGAAATCACGAAAAACAAAATCAGCTGTTTCATACATTTTGGTCAAGTAGGTATTAAAGATTTGTATGAAACAGCAGATTTTTTTTTTCGTGATTTCAGAGTTGGTCCCATAGTGAAAGTTGTTTATATTCATGGGTAGAACACCATGTAAAAATTTGGATGGTCTTTGAACAGTAACCCTGTAAACGCAGTAGGCTATTCCGGGATTTAGACGCAGTATTTCCAAGATGTAAGTATTTATGTGCTATTGTTCGGCATGACTTCATGACGCCTGTATGCCAACTGCTTTTTGGTAAATATGCTCGATTTGCGTCACTAGGATGCTGAGTCAGGCCTATTCTGATAGCTAAGTGGTTTTAGTCATTAGGTCGTAGATTTTAGCTAGGGATTTGACCTAGATTGGGTTAGTAAGAAGCTGGTAAAATTACATTTAGGTATATTTTTGAAGTGAAAACTTCTTTTAGACGCGTTGGGCATTTTTTGAGATGGGACAAACTCATTGAACTCGCGACACTGTTACCGTAACCGACACCTCTGATATGTTTTGGGCATTATAGAGACATCAACGTGCAGTACGTTTTCTTTGGGAAGAATGACCTTCAAACATATTTATAAAATGACTGCTTTTCAAGTTTTCACTTCTGTCGGAGGATGATTCTGTCACCTGGAGTGCCACTGTTTTTTTCATAAGCTGATTGCTCATCAACTGCATCATTTGAAAAAAAAAATTTTTTTCATCATTTCTATACCTACTAATAGTATAGCAGTCATAGAGTACCTACCTAAGGATCAGAGGGCCTAGACAAAGTGACATTCTATCAGTGATAACGATGACAGAAGAGTAAAAACTGTATGGGACTGAAATAAGCTACCGAAAAGCTTATGACAATTCTGTTGTAGCGGTATCTACAACGCCACATGCTAACAATACGTCATACTAACGTCACGCAAAATCCTGCATCTCGCAAGCAACGTTTACCGCGCAACTAGCATAGATACAACGGCCCGACTAGAATCATCGCGCAGTTGCCCGCCAGACACAACACCCCTCTGGTCGGAGGATCGTCCCTTTCACACCCTGTTCCTCATACCTCTATACTCTGTTCGTTTTAGTTGTCCTACGTCCTTGTAATTGTTCAATACTTGATGTAATTAGGGAAGTGCCGAGGTAAGCAGAAATACAAGTCGTTGGTAAAAATCGCTTTTATTAAATCTACTCCGTGTCACTTCACTGTCGAAAGTCGTATACCTAAGAAACGATTTGAAACCGACTACTTGAGTACAATGTTCACTCTCGATGCTAGGAGTACCTACATCTAGATTTCTATTATTAGTAAATATTATGTTCCGTAGTTTATTTATTGAATATCAATCCGAATTCGACCGAGATTCCGAATCTCTCTTTCGTAACTAACAGGCAGACACTCGAGAGAGTTTCACGTCTGTTATCACCGTACACTATATAGTTTATCTGAATGCTGCCCACTCACCTGACAGAACCTATTCTTAGACAGATAGTAGAGTGACCTATTCTAGTACCTATTCTTAGGTACATAATAGATAGTAGACTACACTTGGTAGACGATGTTACTTACGCCATCTCTTGACAGTAAAGACAAACGGAATATCTATATATCTACGATCCATGCTGAATATAAGCCCGTCATAAAACTGGCGCTTTGGACAGTTATTTTGCCTTATTCACCAAAAAGTACGAAACAAAAACAAATTGTATAAAAAAGGGACACATAAATTACAATAAATACCTTATCAATTAAAATAGAGCACACTCAGGTCACCCAACAGATGGCGCTAACAACAACTTTCCATTTTCCAGAGAAAACATTCGCCTCATCAGCATTCTACGTGCCTGGAGTCCACCCGACGGTGAAGGAACAGATGGACCTGGCGAGAGCCATCTCCAAGTCTTTGAGCGACTCCAGCAACCACATGAGCAGAGGCCAGAGCATGTATGTCAACAGGAAGAAGAGGTCCGTCAAGTGGGTGCATGAAGGACGAGGTATGTATTCTATGACTTGTGTTGTGCCTTTTATTTATTTATTTATATATACTTTTGTTGGTCTCGTGGATATGGATTGTGTGGGGAATGATATGAAAGAGAAGGGAGTAAATGATAGCGTGACGGTTGACAGGGGAGAATGGAAGAAGAAAACGTGTTGCGCCGACCCCAAGTAACATGGGATAAGGGCAGGAAGATGATAATGACTTTTGTTGGTCTCGTGGTCGCAAACGCGACCGCTGAGGGCCCTCCTGGGTTCGATTCTCAGATCGGGTAAAATGTTAATGGGTTTTTCCATAAAGAGGTTTTTAGTAATATCGCCCGCGCCGAAGGCATAGTCTCCGTTCAGATTGGCCGCCATGGCCGATTTGGAGGCTTTTTTGGGCCTTTTGTTAGAATTGTTAATGAAGGTACTGTCCTCTTATAGTGCGGCAAGCCCATGAGGCATGGTGACGACGGTGCTTTTGATGAACAATAAAAAAAATGTTCAAAAACTAAAACCCGACTACTGAAAAGGATGAAACAAGAAAGTACCTTCCCGTTTTCGCATGCCGCTGTACTAACATACATAATTATAAGGTATGGTAGCATGCGACCACGGGAAGATACTTACTTTCTTGTTTGATCCTTTTCAGTAGTCGGGGGTTTACTTCATTAATATATTTAAGTATATTTTTGAAATGTGCTAATTAAGCCCTTGCCAAAATATATTTGTCAAAATATTATAAGTACTTTTGAAGTTATGAGGGAACAGATGAACATACATACCGGTCAAAATCATAACCCAAGGAGGGTTTGCTAAAAATATTAACACGTTCACTGTCCACAAAGTAGACACAATACTTAGTTAAACAATTAACATGAACCATATGTGAGTCATGGGACAGGGAATGGGTTAAAAATTTACAGACCTCTCCTGTCACAGTCGTTATGTCCAATTATCACCACCTTGCTATACGTTTAAAGACTGCTATTGTTCTCCTGCCTGACATCATCATCATCAGCCTACAGGAGCCCACTGGTGGTCATAGGCCTCTCCAATTACACGCCATTCAGCCTGATTCTTTTATAGCGAATCGCATCCATCTGCTACCAGCCACCCTGCCTGTACCCCAATTTATTAGGGATCGGCGTAGCTTGTCATCTTCTTACCTGTACGTATATCCTAAAACGATTTGACTGCCCCGTTGGTCTCGTGGTTGCAAGCGCGACTGCTGAGCGTGGGGTCCTGGGTTCGATTCCCGGGTCGGACAAAGTGTTATTGGGTTTTCCATTAGGAATTTCTTAGTAACAGTCCGGAGTTTGGAAGTTGGCGGTTTAATACCCCCGTGCCTCGGAAAGCACGTAAAGCCGTTGATCCTGCGCCTGAAATCTCCCCGGTCGTGTCGGATTGCCGTCCCATCGGACTATGAGAGTAAAGGAACAGAGAGTGCACCTGTGTTTGCGCACACACTTGTGCACTATAATCTCCATTTGCAGATTGGCCACCGTGACCGAAAACAGTCGGAGAGGCTATTATTATTATTATCCTAAAATGGCAGGCAGAGCTGCGGTACCCTTATATTTCGCCAGTTCTGTTCTACAACTCTCATATCACGTAAAAGGGGCAAGCTTTTTGCCTTGAACTGGGCACAAATCCAGAATTCCGAGCTACAACTGAAAACTTATCTATTGAAAAACCCAATATCTACCACTTTGCCTTACCCGGGAATCGAATCCAAAAGAACCGGACTTGAGAATCACGAGGTTCGCATTTGCGTTCATTATGCTCCTTTAAAATCTCAATGTAACCATTAGTCTATGATGTTATCTTCTATGTTATAATAAAACATGTAATTATTATAATCTGTCGCTCGTCAGATACAAATGGCGGCAGCTGATATTGACAGGTTGGTCGGCGGCCAGACGCCGGCGGCCTCGGGTGTTTCAGCATTATTTATAGGATGCAGAATGTTAATTATTGTATGTACAGTGCCTAGAGTTGTTGTGATGTTTTGAATGTCTGGCGATGATCGGATTTGCATTAATTATTATGCTTAGAACTCAGACCAAATAAAAACTCAAGACGTAACGCTGCGAACAATACAGTGAATCATGCAAAAACTACACCTCCGCTCTGTGCATACACGCTCACACGCACACATTTACAACGATTTACAATCAAACTACACCTCAATAAGTGCACACATGTTTACGAAACCGGCTTCACTTTACTGTTGACAGCCCTCTGACTTGGTTTTTTATTTGGTCTGAGGCGTGGGATTATATTTTATGAAAATGGTTAAAGCTACGCAGTCAATGCGGATTTACCGCTAACCTACTGATTTCGTGACTGACGTTTTGAGATAGAATAACCGACCGACGATTTATCCTAGAATATCTCTTTCTCAATTAGAAAGAGATATTCTAGGATACATCGTCGGTCTTCTTCTTCGTGTCGCTGGCACGACTGTAGGTCAGATCCTGTCGGCCTAAAACTTTGCCGTTTCAGTGGCATCATCCGTGGTAGCGCAGTGGTCACTTTGACTGCATGTTTTGAGACATAGAGGGCAAGATAGAAGGTGGAGGATAATTTGCAATACAGCTGCAAATCCTCTCTAAAGCCGTTCCGTAGCGGTAGCCCCAATTTACCAGATACTACGGAGTTACTCTTCCCTCTTGTGTCCGGAGACTGTTCAGGTACTTACAATTGGACTACGAAAGGTTACACTCTGTAGGGAGATGCTGTAAATACACTAAACAGATACTTAGCATCTTCCTACAAAACTGTATGGTCACATAGACACTGTTCTTGCCTAAATAGAGTCCCTGCTTGCCACATTATCGGGTCTCGGTACTAACTGCGCTAAACATCAACTGACTGTTGTTAAGCCAAGTTGTTAATGGTGCGTTAATTCAATTAAATCAATGGACACTTGTGCAGAAGATGTGACTCATGATGTGATGTGTTCACAATTGTTGCGATAAAACGGCATTTTACCAGATGAACCAGCGGTATAGCATACCAGAGGTTACCAGTGAAATTAGTTGGAGTCAGGCCGTCTGATTATTATCCTTAATTTCTCTTTGTATTTTCAGGTCGAAACACATCGAACGCGTGCTCCACCCCGACGCCCGTAGCGAACCACGACACGCCGTACCGCCCGCCATCTAGTTTGCGCAACCAGAAAACATATCCGAAGTCAGCGCTCAAACACACCACCCAGTGGCCTCAAATCGAGCCTTTCCCTGTCTCCCCTCCGACGATTACTGTACAAAACATTGATGTACCAGTATCTATGGCACCTACAAAGCTGAATGATGTATATGCTTCGCCAAAAAGCCCAAGACTGCCTCTAGTTTGTGGACCGAATTTCAACGTAGCGCCGCGTGGTTGGGGAGAGATGACGGATTACTACCGGCCCGTCGTACTAGATGGCGTTGGCGCGTCGAGGCAATATACAGATTTTTAAAATTATTTGATTCAGTTTTTTTGTTAAATAATTTTAAGACTAAGATATTTTATTGGTTACGTGACTTTTTTTATTTCAGTTTTCTCTATGATTGTTAAGTTATTCGTTTTTAAATGTCGTCTTTGTGTGATTTGTTAGATGAAGTAAATAATTTATTATTTAACTACGTTTATAAGTATCTAATGAAATAAAAGCACAATGACTTTCCATTCTATGTGCTTATTTATCACTGACCTGTATTATACAAGTAGAGGTCAGTGTTATTTATTCATCATCAGGAACATCGAAAAGTATTAATGAATAATTTAAATCTCTTTTAAAATAAGCATTTTAATATTATCCATCTTGAATAATGACTATTAATGACTAGTTGTTAGTTTTACGTTATACATAGTATTTAATTTAAATATCTAATGAAAAAAAAAAGTAGTCGAGTCCTAGTCATATTTAAGATAATATTATTGAATAATTTTTAAATATAAGTGTACTCATGAAGTGCCTTGTAATGTAAAATATCAAACCAAAGATCGGTTGTAAGTGTTTATTTAAGAAAAATAAATAGGTACATAAGTATTTATTTGTACAGACGCCAGCACATCAAGCTACCCGAAACTGTCAAATTTTCTTAATCCACATTGAACCTTATGCTTTAGCGATAAAGTTGAAAATCTATTAAATAAATTTGACAGATTGTTGTAGCTTGATGTGCTGGCGTCTGTACTTGCAAAATTGATACTTACCTGCCTACTATTTGTATAGATTTTTGATAATCAATTTTATACAAAACCAAAAGCTATAATTATGATCTTGAAAGAATTAAATGTAGTTTAAAAAATAAAACAAAATGGACTAGGTACTTAATGTTGCTAGTCGAGAAAAATAATTATGTTAAGATAATTTAAAATAACTTATTTTTAGGGAAAGTTGTATTTATTTGATGTGTACGGGTGCTGTACATGAAGATCAATAAAGTACGTTAAAAACACATGTATTTTTTTTGTTGTCCATTGATCTACTGCCGGTCACCACATTATGACTGCTTTACCTCACGTTTGCCAAAGACTCTACCACATGTGTGCAAAAGACTCTACCACATATTTGCCAAAGCTCTACCACACATTTGCCGAGGACTCTACCACACGTTTGCCAAAGACTCTACCACACGTTTGCCAAAGACTCTACCACACGTTTGCCGAGAGTCCTCGGCAAATGTGAGGTAGAGTCCTACCGCACGTTTGCAAAAGACTGCCACACATTTGCCAAAGACTCTACCACACGTTTGCCAAATTGTCGAGGATGCTATAGTATATTTCTCGAGGCCTCTGCGGCAGCAGCAGCAGCAGCAGCATATTCGCTAATTTTAAATCAACTACTTATAAGCGAAGCTGGATCACGTGAGATGGTTTCAGTAGGGGTATACGTATATATAAACAGGGTTATTGGTAAAACATTAACAACCTCTTAAGGGGTAATTGTACCTACTCATCATTACGAACAACTTTTACAATGGGACCAAACCTGAAATCGGGAAAAAAAAATCAGCTGTTCTCTACATTTATGTTCGTATAACTCGTCAAAATGTAGAGAACAGCAGATTTTTTTTTTCGCGATTTCAGGTTTGGTCCCATAGTAAAAGTTGTTCATAGTGATGAGTACAATGACCTCTTAAGAGGTTGTTAATGTTTTACCAATATCCGTGTATAATTTTGGTGTAGTTTCTTTTAGAGTCTAAAGGAAACTACTTTTTAACCTCACTAAAATTTAGAGGTACGGTAGTACCACTATTAGTTATTCTGTAGCTATGCTACGGTCTACGGAAAATCAAAAGGTCTCTGCGGGCTAACCCACTAACAATAGGAATGGCTTTAATTTTGACAGTTCAACAACATTCATTGCGATATTTACATTGTTGAGCAGACAAATTTTACGTACATATGAAGCAATGGATTAGCAATATTCTTAAAAATGATTCAGATTGCGATTGATTGTGTGTTACGCAATTAGGATGCTAGTTCGATAGACAACATTAAAATCAAAGATCATCTATACTAATATTATAAATTCGAAAGTAACTGTCTGTCTGTATGTTACCTTTTCACGCCTAAACCACTGAACGGATTTCGATAAAATTTGGCAGAGAGATAGATTGGATCCTGGGGAAGGACATAGGATAGTTTTTATCGACATACCTCGCAGGCGAAGCCGCGGGCGGAAGCTAGTAGTAATATACGATGAAGAATTTAGAGTCAACATTTCATCTATGGGACTGGCACGAGTGTGGAGATTGGTACCAGCAGAGGAAGGTCTAGCCCCAGCTGCGTATGACGTGTGGATGTTGAAGATGATGCTGGTAATTTCTTCTCGAAACGAAAAAAGGAAATTCACACTTGGACTTTGTATATTGAGACTTGTTACCTTAGTAAATAAATAAATAAAAACCACAGATATAGATATACCTAGATAACACAATTATCACGATCTGTATGAAAACCAAGCGTGCCATTTTTTGACTACCTACTATGACGTCTCAAGCCCTGTTTAGTGATGGGACAATCAAATCGATTCAAAGACGCCGCCGCGTGCGGCACCCGTCTCGCCCCACCCCCAGGACCTAGCGCCAGCACTCTCGCTCACCCAGCCAGAAGTAATCGGGACTGAGCGCAAAAGTGGCGGCTTACGATTTTTGTACGTAAGCTGGGCACGCGAAGTAGTTGCTCTTGCGTTATCTAGGTGTATCTGTATCTGTGATAAAAACTCATACCGTGGCGGAAGATCATAGTGGTAGGTGCAACAGCTGTCTTTTAAAATCATCACTCTTGGAGTCTCTTTGTTGCTGAGCCAACTAAGTAACTGTTTTAAATACGGTTCTAGCTACACCCAAAGATGTATAAGGACAATGCGCATGCGCATTCAAGATGTTCATTGAACCTGCGCACGATTTCATTTCGTTGTGCAAGCGCGTGGGTAGTGTGGGAAGTGTATGTATGCAGATTTCGTTTTGTTTTCTTAATATTTTGTAATAATCACTTGACAAAGTGACAGATAGAAACATGACCGACACAGACATCATGTTTTTAGCTGTCAGTTCAAATTCAGTGTACTTATTGCCTTCTCCGGTGCGTGTTACCTATGGCACTGAAACGTGGTCGCTCACAATAGGCCTTATTAGAAGGCTAAAAGTCACCCAAAGGGCAATGGTTAGGGCTATGCTTGGAGTTTCCCTGCGTGATCGAATCAGAAATGAAGAGATCCGCACTTCTTCGGGCTATGTCTGTCACCTTGGTTCTCACCAAGGTGACAGACATAGCCCGAAGAAGTGCCAAACTTAAGTGGCAGTGGGCAGGGCACATTCCTCGCAGAACAGACGGCCGATGGGGCGGAAAGGTTCTGGAGTGGCGACCGCGTACCGGAAGACGTAGCGTTTGAAAGGCCTCCCACAAGGTGGACCGACGACCTTGTGAAGGCCGCAGCAATCCGTTGGATGCGAGAAGCACAGAACTGGTCGAAGTGGAAGTGCTTGGGGGAGGCGTATGTCCAGCAGTCGACGTCTTTCAGCTGAATTGATGATGATGATTGCCTTCTCTCATTTGAAATTTTGTCGAAGATAAAAATAGATAATCGTGTTGTCTTTCTGTCACGGTCCGAAAACACTTCCTAAATTAAAGAAAACCTCACTGTTTTTTGCTGTCAGTTCCACCATGAAATCAATTTATTACACCTCACAGACCGTGAAACCAAACCCGGTGAATTGATTACAATTTTGAGCTATTGTGTAGTATTACGATGTAACGACTACTACTCAATAGTCAATTTCGGCGACATATCCCGTAAGTAGGATTTACACAGGTGTTTATATGTAGACTCACGATTATGGCGAAAATCGACTGTCTAAATGGCAATTCGGCTAGGTCACAGGTGACTACAATCGCAAGTTCCAAAGTAGAGTAGTTGTCGACTTGTGTTGTGTAGCGACAGGTCCATGCGGCGGGTGACTACAATCGACCGTGAAAATGCCTTATGCCTATGTCACAGGCGTTCGCCCTCCGCACGAAGGTCGACATTTTGACGTAGGAACTGCGATTTTTATCGACACGGCTAAATTCGACCTACTGTGAATCCCCCATTACTTGCTAAATCTATATACATAAAAGGACTTTGAACGTGAACGCAGAGCGCTGGCGGTCCGGGGTAATATGTTGGCTCGCAGGTTTGCTCGTTGCTCAGCCGAAGTCAAGTTAGCACTATTTACAGCATATTGCCAATCATTCTACACGGGCAGCCTATGGGTTAATTTTACTCAAAAGGCATACAGCGCTCTGCGAGTACAATACAATAACGTCTCCAGGATGTTGTTGCGGTTGCCGCGCTTCTGCAGTGCGTTCGCGATGCTTGCCGAAGCGCGTACGGACTTTTACGCAATAAGACGCAAGCGTGTGTCGTCGCTGTTGGGCAGAGTACGACAGCAGCTACAGCATTCTGAAGATAGTTGCGAGTAATTATCAGTGTCCGATACACTCGCTCTGGGTAAGCATCGTGGTTGGGACGGTAAAATAAAATGTTTAATTGTAATTTGTTATTTATATTTAAATTCTGTACCCACTAACATAGTTTATAAGCTCCTGTTGTTACTTACCATAATGGATCATGTTATCTGACTAACAATAAATTGATAAATAAACCAAAGTCGAGTTAGTTACACCAAGAACGGCTGGACCGATTTTTATGATCTTTGATTTGTTGGATTTGTCTCGACCCGGAATAGCAGACTATAGGTAACTATTAAAATATGGTCAAAATTCGTCATCATCATTTCGTACGTAATGGCTTATTGATTCTGAGGCGATATGAAGTTCTCTGGGTCAGTTAGTAGAAGTATATTTATTTGCATCATTATTTTATACAAAACTAAACAGGTGTTTTCAGTTATTATTGTGTTTCTCTGCAGGATGTCCGTGACTGCTGCTTATCCACTTTTGCCGGCTTACCACCTTACTTCTTATCTCAAACTGAAGGGTTTTAAAGACAATCATTATTAAAAATGCCCTTGAATAGATAGGTACGTAGATAGATAGGTGATTGGAAATGTGAAATATATACTCAAGTAGGTAAAGTCCCTAGAGTAAGTTTATTCGTCTGAAGAAGGAGGCTATCTCGACAACCACTCACCGGAATAAGACGATTATGATTTCGTACTTAATAAAGAAAACGTAATAAAATGGGGTCCAATAACACGCCCATGAGAATCAGTATATTTTGAAGGAGAAAGGTTGTGTTCAACCGTGAACAGACAAAAGTTAGGTACACACGCCAGCAACAGCATCACCGCAGCGTCAGCTTCAAGAGCAATATTCATTCCACATACAGGCACACCGTCAGCGCTAAGAAGTGACCTACTGAGGTCTTCGCTTCATCGGCTCAATGCACACACAACACACATGTAAATAGGTATCAATGTGTATTGAGCACTAAAATTGTATGTAATTAAGTTAATTATTGTAATAAATCAGTCATCAAGCTGGAGTCGAGTTTGATTCACCTACCATAACTCCTCTCACTGTGGCCAAGACACCTTTAGCCATCATCGGTCCTATGAGTCTGTGGGATCGGCAGTGAGAAAACCATTTCCTGTGTACATTGCACGACGTACACGAACCCCTATTCCTACCCAAATTCCGTCTGTTCCCGTAGGTCTCCTGGGAACAGACTGCCCTCACGTAAAACCAACGTTTGGTATGGTTTGTGTGATAGGGTAGGGCGTTAGGGTAACTAGGGTGCTAGGTAGTTGCTGTAGGGCTAGGTTTCTATTCAGTAGGGTCTTAGGTAATCATAGGTACCAGGCACCATTGTTTCAAACTTAGCCACACTGTACGCAATTGGGATAACGGTCGTGCTAAGCTGTGAAGCCCAGTGTGTACAGGCAGCCCTGAAACCTTCTCCCACTTCCTATGTTTAAGCTGGGAAGAACAAATAGCACGAGAAGCTTACCAGCAGTATTACCATGTGGAAATATAATAATTATATATATGTTATACAAGGAGATAATTAATATTCTTCAACTACTGGATTCATATTTATACTGTGACTGGATGGAGGATAGGTTCTTGGCTAAATAATAACAGCCGCACAGGCTGATCGATCAGCCTTGCCGCGGTTGGTCTGTGGATGGGTGACCATTTTTAATTACCGAGATCCCTCCGTGCCTCGGAAAGCACATTAAGCCGTTGGTTCCGGCTGTTATTCGTAGATCTTTGACAGTCGTTACGGGTAGTCAGAAGCCCAAGAGTCTGACAATCAGTCTTACCAAGGAGTATTACCCAGTAACTGGATTGTGGAGGTCAGATAGGCAGTCGCTCCATGTAAATTAGGTACCGATTTTCAGCTGCATCCGGTTAGACTGGAAGCCGACCCCTATATAGTTGGGAAAAGGCAGGCAGATGATGATATCTTCACGCAAGTATTTCTCGAAAGGTTAACACAATAAACAATGTGTATATTTTCTTGAATCAATAGTAATTTACTGAAGATGATGTAGTTATACTGCATACATTATACAATATGCTATATATACAAGAAATTGATCAAATAAAAGCTCAATTTATTGGTTAAAAAAACTTTCGATTGAGCAACTTAGGAGAAGGTGTGGCACATTCAAAGCCAGCCTGCATACAACAGAAAGTTAAGCAACACACCAACCTCACTTGTTAATTGACATACCCACTTATACAGCTACCACAGTATCTATCTAAGTATGTATGAGTACAATACATCAAGTCACGAGATCACGAGTGGTTGCTGCAACCAGGCAGCGCAAAGTAACGTTGCGAAACTTTCAACTGACGCATTCACTAGAATGTTTATCAATTCACGGACTGTGCTTGGTTTAAGTGTAAAACAATGGTGATTTAAGTAACTAATTTAACTAGCACGGTGGGCTGAGCTGGGGCAGTTGCTGCAGGAGCAGAAAACCTCAAACGGCGCAAATATAACAACCTTATTGGGAGCTATATGCTTGAGTCGTTTGGGATTGAAACACTGGGCCTTGAGGTGCTCATCATCATGCTCATCGAATATTTTGGGACATCGCCAAGCGGTTGGTTGACTCTTCGCGTGACCAGAGGGCTGGCCCATTTTCATCCAACGTGGTAATGCTGCCAGCCTTTTGGGCACTTATCCCATTGATAGCGATGCGGACGAATTTATTGATGCCCAATGAGCTCCTGCATGTTTCTTAATTTTTTTATAATATAAGTACTTGTATAAATATAATATAATAATATATATTTTAGTGTTATCTTGTAAATTGTAATTTTTGTGTCTTAATTCGGAGAAAATAAATAGATGATTAACTAAAGGTTAATTTAGACAGAAGATAATTATAATTAATAATGTTTTTTTTAATGAAATGAGAATGAAGAAAGAGCTAATGAAACGGTATCGTTGTGCGATGGAGGGATGGTCACATAAACATAGAATACCACAACATCACACCTGTTTTCATCAAAGGGTTTGGTAGAGGTGCAAGGACCTATGTAATGGTACCTACATTTCACCAGCAAGTCCCACTGTCCCATGTAACTTATGTAACTAATGAGTGGCAAAGTGCCAAATAACGAGAATCCTCTGTCATATATTTTTTTACAAAGGTACTTTTTGGTACCCCTGATCTCTACGACCAGCCCGAGCTTTAGAATTATATAGAATATTGAATTTTATAGAATATATAGAATATAGAATTATATAGAATATTGAATTAATAGAATTATTGATGGTGATAAAAATCAAGTCATAAATCATTTATTCAAATTAGGCTGAGAGTCAGCTCTTTTCGAACATCAAAATTACAAAAGACAGTCCTCAAAAACGCCCGCCCGTCACCACTTCCTTCCTAGTGATAATAATGCCTCTAATTGACATAACACAAATCTTCCTGAGGGGCCCGTAACAACCGCACAGGTCGATCATGCCGCGGTTGGTCTGTGGATGGGTGACCATCTTTACATACCGCCGCCCTGACCCCTCCGTGCCTCGGAAAGCACGTTAAGCCGTTGGTACCAGCTGCCATTCGTGGATCTTTGACAGTCGTTGCGGGGACAGTCAGAAGCCCGAAAGTCTGACAACCAGTCTTACCAAGGGGTATCGTATTACCCAGTAACTGGGCTGTGGAGGGCAGATGGGCAGTCTCTCCATGTAAAATACTGGTATTCAGCTGCATCTGGTTAGACTGGAAGCCGACCCCAACATAGTTGGGAAAAGGCTAGGCAGATATCTTCACGCATGTATTTCCCGAAAGGTGTATCTGTAGTAAGTTACACCCAGATTGCGCCTGATACGTTTAGTATAGGTGCCATGTGACAGAGGGGGTGCCTATCGCCATCAACTAGGCACACATCTAAACTTCAGGCTACTACTGAAAAATTATACACTTTGAATACACTTTGCCTGACCGGGAAACGTACCCAGGACCTCATGCTCACTATTCAAAGTCAAAGTATTTATTAGTGCGATTTTTGGTGATATAACAGGTCTTACAGATATTTTATAGAAACTGAAAATCTACCCTTTATTAATACACTATTAATTCAACAGTATTAGAAATTAATTAAAACATTATATATGTATGATACAATTCTAATAAAATTAAAAGTCTGATAGGAATATTAGGTACATCATAAATCATAAATAGGATCAGTCACAAGAAATTTTGTCAGCAAGAAATTCGTCAATGGTATAGTAGCATTTGTCTATTAAACATTTATTTAGGCTGCGTTTAAATTGAATCAAGTTTAAATGTTTTAAGTCATTTGGTAGCTTAATAAAAATTTGAATCGTAGCCATGCAAAGTATGCTCTTGTATGTATAAGGGCGGTTTTTGATCTTCTTAGGTATAATAATTCATATCGGTATGTTGGTCTTATAGATCGAAAACTTTGCTCTGAAGCTTTTTTAAATAAATCACCGTTTTTTTTACGAACAATGCGGTCTCGTAAATGTAAAGACAAGGCAGCGTTAGTATTTTGAGGGAAGTAAAATGGGGTTTGCAACTTTCTGTTGATTTAAGATTGCATATAGACCTAATGCACCTCTTTTGTGCTTTAAAGATGTCATGCTTTTCGCATGAATTAGCCCAGAAAATGACTCCGTAATGGAGTCTACATAAAAATAAATGACTAAATTAACTATAGTTTTTTTTTTGCCATAATATGCGGTTACGACAGCTGCTGACTATGGCTCGCTTGGCCAAAGAACCAGTCATGGTCAAATATAATGATTCCCATCAAGCAAGCCGTTATAAGTTTAAACCACGCAAATCGATTTGATCAGTTGCCACGAGCCGTTTATAGCTCTTCCTTCCAATTTCTGGTGGCTATTAATAGACACACCAGGATGATTAATTAATCGTTTGTAGTCATCATCATCAGCATTTGAACAATGATGCTCTAATCGTTGACGAGATGTCGATCAATTGATGACAATTACAATCATGTGTCCAGGCCTTAAGGATCGGATTACATAAAGGCCTGCCCACTGCCTTACCGACTAACCTTGAATTATTTATTACCAGCAGAGCGCCCCGCAGTTTCACCAGCATTAGTGTCGATCCCGTGGGAATATCGGGATAAAAATTATCCTACGTCCTTTCCCGGGACTCAAACTATCTCTATATTAAAGGACCATGGACACTTTTGAATGAACACCGGGCCCACTTTTCAAAGTTGTGCAACAGTGATGAAACCTGAGTCATATGACAGCTCTTGGCGTGTACTTTATTTCATTCTATGGCAGCTAAGTTCAAATCCAGCGCGCAAATGGTTTTTTTATGCGTTGTTTAAAAATGTTCAACATTGCTCAACAGTGATGAATTATATATCATATGAAAGGTCGTGAAGTGTACTTTATTTCATTCTATGGCAGCTAAGTTCAAATCCAGCGCGAAAATGTTTTTTTTTTTGCGTTGTTTAAAAATGTTCAACATTGTCCAACAGTGATGAATACTATGTCATATGAAATCTCTTAAGGTGTACTTTATTTCATTCTATGGCAGCTAAGTTCAAATCCAGCGCAAAAATGTTTTTTTTTTTGCGTTTTAAATAATGTTCAACTTTGTGCAACAGTGATGAAACCTATGTCATATGACAGCTCTTGGCGTGTACATTATATGGCAGCTAAGTTCAATTCCAGCGCAAAAATGGTTCTTTTTGGGTTTTAAAAACAAAAATGTATTACACCAATAGGTAGGTACGTACGTATGTACCTCGATCAACACATTCTGCTGAACATATTCAGCAAACTGTGGACTAATCGCAGGTAGATCATCTCCTAAAACATGGGTTCGTGTCCGCAAAACACGCGAGTGCATACACATAATACAGCAATCCAGCTGCCATTGCAAATAGTCCAATTCAATTAGGGGCTGATTTTTCAATCAACCGATAATTTTTATTCGTGGAAAATAGTTGACATCTGGCAGTTTTTGTATAATATAATATAATTCATCACTGTTGAACAATGTTGAACATTTTAAAAAAATGCATAATAAACCCTTTTCGCGCTGGATTTGGACTTAGCTGCCATATAATGAAATTAGTACACTTTAAGAGCTTTCATATGAAATGTAATTCATCACTGTTGAACGATGATGAACATTTAAAAAAAACTCAAAACAATAATCAATTTCGCGCTGGATTTGAACTTAGCTGCCATAGGATGATATAAAGTACACTTTAAGAGCTTTCTTATGAAATGTAATTCATCACTGTTGAACGATGATGAACATTTTAAAAAAACGCAAAAAATAACCGATTTCGCGCTGGATTTGAACTTAGCTGCCATAGAATGAATTAAAGTACCCTTCAAGAGCTTTCATATGACATATAATTCATCACTGTTGAACAATGTTGAAAAAGTGGGCCCAGCTTGAAGCATTTAAAAAACGCATAAAAAACCGTTTTCGCGCTGGATTTGAACTTAGCTGCCATAGAATGAAATAAAGTACACTTCAAGAGCTTTCATATGACATATAATTCATCACTGTTGAACAATGTTGAAAAAGTGGGCCCAGCTTGAAGCATTTAAAAAACGCATAAAAACCCTTTTCGCGCTGGATTTGAACTAAGCTGCCATATAATGAAATAAAGTACACTTGAAGAGCTTTGCTATGACATATAATTCATTACTGTTGAACAATGTTGACCATTTTTAAAAAACGCAAAAAATAACCATTTTTGCGCTGGATTTAAACTTAGCTGCCATAGAATGAAATAAAGTACACTTCAAGAGCATTCATGTGACATATAATTCATCACTGTTGAACAATGTTGAAAAAGTGGGCCCAGCATGACGCATTTAATAAACGCCTAAAATTCGCGCTGGTTTTGAACTTAGCTGCCATAAAATGAAATAAAGTACACTTCAAGAGCTTTCATATGACATATAATTCATCACTGTTGAACAATGTTGAAAAAGTGGGCCCAGCTTGAAGCATTTAAAAAACGCATAAAAACCCTTTTCGCGCTGGATTTGAACTTAGCTGCCATAGAATGAAATAAAGTACATGTTAAGAGCTTTCATATGACATATTTCTCATCACTGTTGAACAAAGTTGAACATTTTTAAAAAAACGCATAAAACACCGTTTCCGCGCTCGATTTGAACTTAGCTGCTATAGAATGAAATAAAGTACATGTTAAGAGCTTTCATAAGACATATAACTCATCACTGTTGAACAATGTTGAAAAAGTGGGCCCAAAATTACGCATTTAAAAACGCATAAAACACAGTTTTCGCGCTGGATTTGAACTTAGCTGCCATAGAATGAAATAAAGTACACTTTAAGAGCTTTCATATGACATATAACTCATCACTGTTGAACAAAGTTGAACATTTAAAAAAAAACGCATAAAACACCGTTTTCGCGCTCGATTTGAACTTAGCTGCCATAGAATGAAATAAAGTACATGTTAAGAGCTTTCATATGACATATAACTCATCACTGTTGAACAAAGTTGAACATTTAAAAAAAAACGCATAAAACACCGTTTTCGCGCTCTATTTGAACTTAGCTGCCATAGAATGAAATAAAGTACATGTTAAGAGCTTTCATATGACATATAACTCATCACTGTTGAACAAAGTTGAACATTTAAAAAAAAACGCATAAAACACCGTTTTCGCGCTCTATTTGAACTTAGCTGCCATAGAATGAAATTATGTACATTTTAAGAGCTTTCATATGACATATAATTCATCACTGTTGAACAATGTTGAAAAAGTGGGCCCAAAATGACGCATGGTCCTTTCATCTAAATCGGTTCAGCGGTTTAAGCGTGAAGAGGTAACAGACAGACAGACACAGTTTCGCATCCATACTAATATTAAAAATGCGAAAGTGTGTCAGTCTGTCTGTCTTGTGTTTCTTTATCTAATAAAGTTTGTCATTGCTCCTTTCTATGGTCCAACGAACTCCTGGGGCCCGAGTCTGCTATTTTTATAAATTCGTCATTCCAATACGATCCCATTGTCATTTTGCTAAAAGTTCGTAATCTGCTAAATTGATAATGGTCGATCATTGGTCGGTCAATGGCACAGAACATATACGATACTCGTAATGAATTAAAAGCAATGACTGCAAAATGACGTTCTAATAATGGTAGGTCACTGATCAAAGGAACGGTCAAAATTTTAGTACTTAGATTAACGCCTAAGTCAGTCATTCATTTGTCATTATGTACGAGATTACCATTCTATGCCATTTCTGTCAATGGAGTGTCAGTGGTTGACCATTAAAAAGTCATAATGACGCCATTATATTAGTAGATTACCAAAGTCAAAATCAACAATTATGAAATCAATGATGGACCATTCTGACACTATTGTAATAGCAGACTTGAGGCCCTCTGAAAATATCACGCCGCGCCGTTACGTCACGTTTTTCAAAGAAGGTGGTGGTTGGTGTGGTGATGGTAGTGGATTGTGGTTTTATGATATGGTCTCTTGAAAATCACTTTTAGAAGGAAAACCTACAGGGAAAACGGCGTGATCTGTAGAGTAATCCCAAGCCAGATACGGCTGAAATACTTATGAAAGTTTTGAAAAACGGAGATTGCTGAGTAGGAATACAATCGTGCCATCGTTCTCGACCACTAGCGGTAATGTAATAACATTTGTTACTACCCTGGATGGTAGGTAAGTGTTTGCTAACTAGATTTAATCCCACAGCTATGTCAGCAACTAATACAAGCAAGTTGGGGTCAGAGTGCTCATGGTCTTTTTAAAGAAATTTCGAAACGGCTGTTTGACACTTCCCGTGACCCAAGGGCTGGCCACCTTGGCCAGAGGCTAAGCATCGCCATACAACGTGGTAATGCCGCCAGTCTCTTTGGTACATTACCAGTCGACAGCGATGCGGATGAGTTTTTCTAGTTTCTGTATAGTTTTAGTTAAGGTGAATGGATAGTGGTAGACCGCGAAATTCAAATTTTCTTAAGTTTTTTGCTATTTGCAGGTCAGTTGCAGATTGTATCTTGATCAAAATATGATTCGCGACAATAACAGGTACATATTTAGAGAATTATAATCATTAGAATCATTAATACATCTTTCTAAGTTAGATTTCTACCACCAACCACCAATCTCTTATGGAAAAGTGTTAGTACACATATACACGTACAGCTGATATTTTTTTTCGCGATTTCAGGTTTGGTCCCATAGTAAAAGTTGTTCATAATGATGACCTCTTAAAAGGTTGTTAATGTTTTACCAATAACCCTGTATAATAAAAAATATAAATTATAGATATTATTTTGAATAAATTAGTTAGCCATTAAAATGTGTACCTGCTTAATTAATTAAGAACGATGACGTCCATTTATGTCTCGACATAAGACACAAATCGTTGAATAAACAAGTCTGTGTTGACTAATTTTTTGTCAACTTCCTCAATTCCGAAATGGAGAGAAATAGTATAAAGACTTAAAGAGCTCATTAGTCCAATTTATGCAGAAAAAGGCTGTAACTTCTTTTACTGTGTGCATTACACCATATACCTACATTATATTAATTAGCTAAAATCAATTCTAGATTTTGCAGACATCACCAGAGTCCAGAAACCTAAAATAATTTGAGCCTAACTCAAAAAGACAGCTGAAACATGTTGTGCTTCCCCTAAGACCGGTCCCAGGTAGGCAGGGCATGTAACAATATGTATATGATACATATCAAGCATGGCACATGGCACTGTGTGGCGCACGATGGCACATGGGCACATTATTTCAACTAAGTAACGCCAGTAGACGACACGCCATCGCGAACACCACTCGTGTTTAACCGACTTTGTGACGTTTCCAAAATAATTGTGCAAGTGAAAATTTTTACATAAAACTTTATGTGTTCGGTTTGAAATGCAAAATGTAAGTGTTGTTTTGTAATTATTTGAACGTTTTCAGTTATAATTACTGTTTTTTTTTTTGTTTTGTGAAAGAAATTGTAGCGCATCAGCTGATTTGCGGAGGCTACCGGTTTGTAGTTTTTATAATGGTTCAAACATTATGGTTTTCTTGGTTTTTTTTTTTTCTTGGTTTTTTTTGGTTTTTTTTCTTGTGTTATGAAACCAGCATTGGAATAGAAAGTATTTAATGTTATCTTAAAAGAGAATAATGTTATTGTAATGCTGAGTTCGATTTAAAAACATACACTGCTCATTAAACTCTTTAACTATCGACCTAAAATAGTAAACTTCGCTGTGACGAATTATAATAAAAGTTAATAATTTATATATTTCTTCTTTTAACTTTGTGTCACATAAGCTGACCTTCGGGAATTGAATATTCAAATATTACCAAGCAAATAGGCGACCTAATATTGTAGCCACAATCTCTACTTAAAGATTTTGCGAATATAATTCTAAATAGGTTATTATGACGGTTTATAATTATAATTCAATGGGGCACCGGGTCGTGTCCGTGCTATCAATGATAACTGTATATCCTGCATTACTTACTTGAATTAAACATTAGACGTCAAATAAAACGAATGTACCTATGTTCAATTCATTTTAGAATAATGTATGTACCTAAAACGTTTTCGAATGCATTTTATTTCAGTGAAATTACAGACTAAACTAGTTGGAAATGTAAATAACAATAAAGTAATCAAAATACTAAATCTACATCTATTCTACTAGTTATTATTAATTTATTAATAATTATAAATCAAATAATTATAATAATATACTAGATATTAATCACACTAATATTATAAAGGCGAAAGCTTGTGAGTGTGTTTGTTTTGGTGTGAAATTTGGTACCTACACAGATAGTTTATAACCAGGATTAACACATAGGATACTTATGCGGGTAATACCGCGTGGCGCTGCTAGTGTTCTATGAAACAGCTGTTTTTGATAACTGACAAAAAAAATTCTACGCTAGCGGGTGTAGAATGTCAAGCTGGATTCATAGTTACCGTTTGTTCGTCAATGTCTCCCTGCCACCTTCTTATTTCATACTAACTTTATTTATTTATCATCCCTATAGGCCTTACCTTAATGCGTCAGTGTAGTTATCAGCTTAAAAAATAACACTAACCTTACATACCTAACAACAAATAATATAAAGTTCAATATTACGCAATCTAAGACCCTAATTAATATTAATGTCACACAAACAAATTACTGGCAAAAAATACAAATTTATGGTATGGTCATAGAAAAAACAAATATGGTAACTTATCTAATTTAAAACTCAATGTCAAGACTTGAAAATGTAAAAAAAAAAATACAAATTGAATACTTACATAACATTAGGTATGTCTTACAAATAAGTTAGTATGTATGTACTTACCTTATTAAGTCAGTTGTTCAACAGAAGACATTTTTTTGTTACAATTATATTTTTGCTAAGACAATTTTGTCGTATTATCAAAAACATGAGTGAGGCCTTGGAAACATAGGGTTTCTTATAGAAAACTTTGTGTTAGTGATGAAGACAGTGTGTTTACATAAGGTATACCACAAGTATTATGTGTGAACAAAATCACAGACATCAATCATGGTTATTAAGTTATTTAGTATTTCCTGTGTATTTGTTAAATCATTATTGCTTTTGTTACCACAAAAAAGACGTGCTGCCGCCTCCCGTAGTCTGTTGTACCTTCGCACGACGACATACATTTTCCAGCACAGCTGACTTCTAACTACATATAAGTAATATATGTATACTGCTGAACCTCCGAAGGTGTGTATGGAGACTAAAATAAGAGTATACAACCAATTCCGATTCACAAACATTCAGATCCAGTAGTTACTGCATTTAAAAATCATAGTCATTGATTCAAACAAGGCAAGTCAATCAGCACTTTTTGAACCAATTACATAAGACAGTCCCCTAAAACGCGCGCCCTTCACCATTTCCTAGTGCTCTAGCTGGCAAGAAGAAGTGGCGGAACACAGACTCCCCAGTAGCACATCTGTCTGTTAAGGCACACACACGTTACTCTCAGAATCGACCTATTTTTGATTCAACATTAAACAATCAAATATTCTTTGTTTTGATCTGATAAAAATATATGTCATAGTTTAATTAACATTCTTGATTATTCTAAGGTTCAAAACACGATATTTACAACTTCACTCGATCATAAAAAATCGCAAACAAATCGAAAACAGTGTTGACTGTTCTATACAAAAAACTTGATTCTATATACAAAAAATTATCATTTTGGGCATCAAAAGCGGCTACCGCATACCACAACGCCAATCTCTCAGTCACGGGCCCAATAAAGTCATAATTTTTTTATCGTGTAGTGAAGTTAATGGCGCACTAACCCAGATCAAAAGCTAGGTCAGTAAGCTTTAAGCAAATTCACGAGTTCACGATCAATGAGCATATGTCTTAATCATAATACCGGTTATTTATCGACATAACCTCATCCACTATTTCGGAAACCGGATTGATACTGCTCAGTAATGGTCTCTACCGACCATGACATATGCAGAGACACCTTAAGGCCAGAGGCTGATGGGGATTTTAGATAAAAACCCATGAATGCGAAAATTATTAATTGTGAAATCAAAATTGCTAGTCCGAAATCTATACTAATATTATAAAGAGATAAAGTTTGTAGGTTTGTATGTAGGTGGTAATCTCTGGAACTACCAGTCGGATTTGAAAAAATAGTTTTGTGTTTGATAGCCCAATTCTTGAGGAAGGCTATAGGCTATTTAACATCACGCTAACCTAACCTTTTTTTTTTTTTTTTAACGTGGAGAAATGCTCATGCATTCTGCACTACCACGGGGAGATAGTGCAGTTATGTGGGACTCTAACCCACTAAAACTCCACGGTGTCCTCCTCTGCCGGTTACGGCGGGAACACGGGCACGCGTTAGCACTCATCCGTGAACCCGCCGCGGCTGTCCGTTACCGGACCCTCCTCTGGGGAGTACTCCCCATCACCGGCGCACCAGAACACATAGCACGCCGTGACCACCCCAGGGACCAAACCAGCACATGGGCGCCAGACGACCCCGTGTCTGGGCACCCTTGGTCCCCCTGCGACGGGTCAGGACATTGGCCCCGCCGACTGCCAATTTTCGGCCGCAGAGGATAGGGAGAGCGGCCAACGTCATACCGACACTCCTCCTCCCCTGCGGCCCCACCGCGTCCGCCATCGAACGGTGGCGACCCCGTCAAGGCCGCGGAAGGTAGGGAGAGCGGCGCACCGCAATACCGGCACTCCTCTCCCGCCGCGACCTTCAACCCTCAGCCGCGATGCCTCCCAAACGACATCGCGGCCCGCCTCAGTTGCGATGTCGCCGAAGCGGCACCGCAACCTACTTGTTGGCCGCTACGTCGTCGGCTTACAGGCAAAAGCCCTGACGAGCGGCCCCTCCTCGGGTTCCTCTTCGCTTCACCGTGGGTGTCCAAGCCACGGCTACTGAGCCCCCCCGCCTCGACAATGCGGGAACCCACCGGGGGGGACGCTAACCTAACCTAACCTAACCGAAAACGAAGGCAGGCGATAAGATGCGACGGGGTGGGTCGGGGCAACTAGAAAATTCACGCGGACGAAGTCGCGGGCAGAAGCTAGTACTTAATACTTATTTCATTCCACAATGTGAAGTTAGGAATGAATGAAAGGCAATTGCATGCTGCTAAGATGAGAATACTAAGAGAGATGTGTAGTGTTACACGAATGGATAGAATAAGAAATGAGTACATAAGAGGAAGTCTGAAAGTGGCACCGGTAACTGAAAAGTGGTGTAGGTATGGGCATGTGATACGGAGGAATGAGGTAAATGTCGTAAGGGAGTAGGGGAAGACCAAGAAATCGATGGATGGACAGTGGACTGTGTAAATGATGATATAGTTAGAAAGGGAGTGACTACCGAGATGACGACTAATAGAGAAGTATGGGAGGAAAAGACATGTTGCGTCGAGCAGAAATAAATTGGGGTGAGGACAGGAGAATGATGAATGTGGGATTAGGTTGCAGGTTTACAAAGACATGATCATTGAGGCTCCCAGCTAGATGGACTGACGAACTAAAGAAGGTAGCTGGGACAGACTGGATGCGGATGGCGGAGGACACGGTGTTGTGGCGGAGTCTGTGGGGGGAGGCATGTGTCTGGACTGCAACAGGCTGAGTTGATTGATCATTCTGGACCATGTAGAGCACAGCAGAGTAGGAGATAGGAAGAGGTCTGGGGGATGATGTATGTACAGTCAACAAAAGAGATAAGTATGCAGGATCGTCGGATATAGTTAAAGTTTAGTAAGAATCTGATGGATGTTCTCGAATAAAATTAAATTTTATTAATAGAAGAAAATAAAAAACTCATTTATCAAATTAAATTTCAGTCGTCAACATCCATCGGTTTCTTACTTTACTTCAACTATATCCGACGATGTCTGTGTGGTGCCGGACTTAAAGAATACCACCACCCCTTACTTCCCGTGGGTGTCGTAAAAGGCGACTAAGGATCGTACCGGAGAATGGGCAGCAGCGTTCTCTATGTATTCCACCATCATACCATACTGCGATCGCCAACCCGCCTGCCAAGCGTGGCGATTATGGCAAACCCTCCCAAAATTGGGGGAGGCCTATGTCCTGCAGTGGACGTCTATCGGCTGAAACGACGATATCCGACGATCCTGCATACTTATCTCTTTTGTTGACTGTACCTCTTATGCAGGTACTTACTCTTTACTTGACCTAGGACGAAAGTATACAGGGTTATTGGTAAATCATTAACAACCTCTTAAGAGGTCATTGTACTCATCATTATACCTACGTACCTACGCTTTGGAATGGGCAACTAGCTTCATCTTTCTGACTGACCGACCCCTTGACAATTCAAAAGTGCCTGTAATTGGTTTAATTGAAATAAATGCTTTGAGTTTGAGTTTGAGTATAATAGTACATTATGATACATGTGTGCTATGTTGATCATTATGCTCGAGGCGATATTATTCGCGCGAGCCGCAGGCGAGTGCGATAAGAAAGCCGAGAGTCTAATGATCGATGCACACGCGTTTCATACGACGTTTTTCAACACACTTGCGAGGAAAAAATCAGATTTGTATTGTTAAATATTAACTTGTATGGAAAATGGCGCGCTGGTTTTGTCTTTCCGCATAGCCAGCAATAGCAATGCGCGCGCAAGTGTAAATAAAAGCACTGACCACAGAGCATGTAAAAAAAATTGTAAAAATAAAACAATTGTAGTTTAGTTAGTATGGAATTAGAAAGTACTATTGGCATAGAGAAATATACCTACATTAGTTCAGTGAGAATCCGCAATGATAGAACGCCAGTCAGAGTCTTTTCCGTTTGGTTTCGGGTAGGGACCACGGACAATTTTAGGTTTCTTCAAATTTTCTTACGTTTTTTGTAATTTGCAGGTCAGTATCAGGTTGCATCTTGATCAAATATGATTCGCGACTATAATATACAGAGCGTTAGGTTAAACGAGGGACATACTTTGAGGGGAGTTAGTACTCATGTAAATGAACAACTTTTAATACGGGATTAACCCTGAAATCGCGAAAAAAAATCAGCCGTTTCCTACATTTATGTTCGCATAGCTCGTCAAAATGTACTGAACAGCTGATTTTTTTTTTTGCGATTTCAGGTTCGGCCCTATAGTGTAAGTTGCTCATTTTCATGAGTACTAACTCCCCTCAAAGTATGTCCCTCGTTTAACCTAACGCTCTGTATATGTATTTACAGAATTATAGTCATTAGAATAGAATCTTTCTAGTTAGATTTTTTCCCTAAGAACTTTTCCATAAGAAAGATGTATTAATGATTCGAATGATTATAATTCTGTAAAGATGTAGGTAACTGTTAGAGTCGCAAATCATATTTTGATCAAGATACAAACCTGACACTGACCTGAAAATTGCAAAAAAACCTAAGAAAATTTGAATTTCGCGGTAGACCGCGAAATTCAAATTTTCTTAGGTTTTTTCGGACAATTTAAGGTGAATGCGCAGTGATAGACCACTGCGCATTCACCTTAAATTATCCGAGGTCCCTGCGCATTCACCTTAAGGTAAATAAATATTAGTTACTTTTGGGACCAAGGACAATACAGACTATTAAAAAAAAATTAATTGATGAGATTAAAAAAGCGCGCATCTCCGACTAGTAAATAGTTATCTGTGGAAATAAAGCACATGTGGATTAAAGTAAAGAAAAAGCACGCGTTTTTAATACACTGCATTATGGACCTAAAAGCCACTTTACGAGCAAGTGTGTTGAAAAGTTCTTTTCAACACACTTGCTCGTAAAGTGGCTCTTATTGAACCGCTTTTAGGTCCATAATGCAGTGTATTAAAAACGCGTGGTTTTTCTTTACTTTAATCCACATGTGCTTTATTTCCACAGATAACTATTTACTAGTCGGAGATGCGCGCTTTTTTAATCTCATCAATTCACTTTTTTTTTTAATAGTCTGTATTGTCCTTGGTCCCAAAATTAACTAATATTTATTTACCTTAAGGTGAATGCGCAGGGACCTCGGACAATTTAATGAATGCGCGGTGACTGCGCAGTGGTCTACCACTGCGCATTCACCTTAAATTGTCCGAAAAAATCTAAGAAAATTTTCTTAGGTTTTTTTGCAATTTTCAGGTCAGTGTCAGGTTTGTATCTTGATCAAAATATGATTTGCGACTCTAACAGGTACCTACATCTTTACAGAATTATAATCATTCGAATCATTAATACATCTTTCTTATGGAAAAGTTCTTAGGGAAAAAATCTAACTAGAAAGATTCTATTCTAATGACTATAATTCTGTAAATACATATACAGAGCGTTAGGTTAAACGAGGGACATACTTTGAGGGGAGTTAGTACTCATGAAAATGAGCAACTTTTACTATAGGCCGAACCTGAAATCGCAAAAAAAAAAATCAATAATTTGACGAGCTATGCGAACATAAATGTAGGAAACTGCTGATTTTTTTTCGCGATTTCAGGGTTAATCCCATATTAAACGTTGTTCATTTTCATGAGTACCTACTAACTCCCCTCAAAGTATGTCCCTCGTTTAACCTATCAACTCAGCCTATCGCAGTCCACTGCTGGACATAGGCCTCTCCCAGACTGCGCCACAGCACCCTGTCCTCCGCCTTCCGCATCCAGTCTACCCCAGCCACCTTCTTTAGGTCGTCCGTCCATCTAGCTGGGGGGCGTCCCACACTACGCTTGCCGATACGCGGTCTCCACTCCAGGACTCGTCTGCTCCACCGGCCATCGGTCCTTCGACAGACATGGCCAGCCCACTGCCACTTCAGTTTGCTTACTCTGCAAGCTATGTCGGTAACTCCGGTTCTTTTCCGGATAATTTCATTCCTGATTTTATCCTTTAAAGAGACTCCGAGCATAGCTCGCTCCATAGCTCGCTGAGCGACCTTGAATTTGTGTACCAGCCCGACCGTCAGTGTCCACGTTTCAGCACCGTATGTCATGACGGGCAGGACGCACTGGTTGAAGACCTTAGTCTTCAAACACTGCGGGATAGGCGACGAGAAGACTTGACGGAGTTTTCCAAATGCTGCCCAACCCAACTGGATCCTTCTGTCGGCCTCTTTCTCAAAGTTGTGTCTACCGAGCTGGATGACTTGCCCTAAGTAGACGTAATCCTTCACAACTTCGAGAAGCGACCCTTCGATGTGGATTGGACTCGGCAAGACGTGCGAATTGTACATGACTTTTGTCTTGTCCAAATTCATGCCGAGGCCAACCCGCCGGGAGGCTCCATTTAGGCTGTGCAACATTTGGTCTAGCTGTTCCAGCGACTCTGCCATTATGACGATGTCATCGGCAAACCGAAGATGTGAGATATACTCGCCGTTCACGTTAATACCCTGTCCAGTCCAGTCCAGCGTCTTGAAGACGTCTTCCAAAGCGTTGGTGAACAATTTAGGGGATATTACATCCCCCTGTCTCACCCCCCTGAGCAGTTGGATGGGTCTGGTTTTTTGATCCTGGATCTGGACAGTCATCGTTGCAGCGTCATACAAACATCTCAACACCTCGATGTAGCGCCAGTCAATTCGACATCGTTGCAGAGAGGCCAGAACTGCCCATATTTCGATGGAGTCGAAGGCTTTCTCGTAGTCCACAAATGCCATACACAGCGGCTGATTGTACTCCTCGGTCTTCTGTACAATTTGTCGAACAGTATGAATGTGGTCTACGGTACTGAAGCCTTTTCGAAAACCGGCTTGTTCTGGCGGCTGGAACTCGTCAAGTCTCCTAGCGAGACGGTTCGTGACGACCCTCGAGAACAGCTTGTATACGTGGCTCAGAAGTGAGATGGGTCTATAGTTCTTCAGCAAGGATTTATCACCTTTTTTGAAGAACAGAACCACCGCACCACTGCTCCACGCCTTGGGCGTTGTACCCTCTTGGATGACGGAATTAAAGAGACTCGCTAGCTCTTTCAGGACTGGAGCCCCGCCTGCTTTAAGGAGCTCTGTCGTTATTCCGTCATCCCCAGGTGCCTTGTTGTTCTTTAGCTGCTCGAGAGCCGCCCTAATCTCGCATTGGTCGATATCCGGGATATCCTCCGTGTAGTGGCGTGTTAATTCGGCTCGATGGTCGTCTGCACTATGCCCCGCTGGTTTCCTCGTCCGTGTTGAGTACAGGTGTCCATAAAAATCCTCGACCTCCTCGAGAATCTCGGACTTCGAAGTCACGATCCTGCCATCCGCAGTTTTTAATTTCGTCAGATGGGACCTCCCTAATTGCTGAGCAAGCACTTTTGACCCTCGGTTTTGCTCAATTGCGTCTTTAATGTCGCGGGTGTTGGAGCACCGAAGGTCGCGTCGCATCAGCTTCCTAATTTTTAGGTTTAAGGCCCTCTTATCTGACGAAGACGGCTGCATAGATGGCAACTCTCGCCTTTCCCTCATAAGTCCGAGAGTTTCCGAGGAAAGTTTGGACACCTTACTTTTTCGCCGTGACGGGAAAAGTCTGCGGGACACGTCGCGTAGTGCTTTGACCACCTCGTCAGCTTTCTCGTCAATATTACCTATGGTTTCCAACAGGGTGAATCGATTTTGAAGTTCCAGTTGGAACTTTTCGGATCCTAGAGCGGCTTGGAGCTGCGTAGGTCGGAGTGTAGGCCTCATCATGCGGAGTCTCTCAGCTCTGAAATTGATATTTAAAGTGCCTCGGACAAGTCTGTGATCGCTTCCGGTATTAAACCTACTAATCACGGAGACATCTCTAAATATATGCTTCCTATCCGTCATGATGAAGTCTATCTCGTTCCTTGTCACGTTATCGGGGCTTTGCCAGGTCCACTTCCTTTGGGGTTTCTTTTCGAAAAACGAATTCATTAAGAAGAGCCCCTGCGACTCCAAAAAGTTAACCAGCATTTGCCCCCTGTGATTCCTGCGCCCCAAACCGAACGGTCCGACTTTCGATTCACCGCGTTCTTGTAATCCCACTTTGGCATTGAAGTCCCCCATAACAACGTTGTAGTGGGCCTTTGTCGTACTGTGCATTGCCTTGGCAATATCCTCGTACATGGCCTCGGCTGTCTCGTCAGAGCATGTCGAAGTCGGCGCATATACCTGTATCACTTTCAGGTAGTACCTGTCAGTGAGTTTCAGTACAAGGTACGCTACCCGTGTCGACACACTGCTGATTTCCACAACGTTGCTAGTGAGTTCCTTGTTGACTAGAAAGCCGACCCCGCCTTGGGACAGGCGATCACCTTCGCGGAAGTAGAATAGGTGGCCTGACTCCAGGGTTATCGTGTCCTCCCCCTGTCTTCGGACTTCAGATAACCCCAGTATATGCCAGTTAATGCGGCCTAACTCTACCTCAAGTTCGGCAAGGTGATGGTCCAGCCTCATCGAACGTCCATTATATGTAGCCATATATAGTCGTCGTTGGTAGCGTTTAACCTAACGCTCTGTATATTATAGTCACGAATCATATTTGATCAAGATGCAACCTGATACTGACCTGCAAATTACAAAAAACGTAAGAAAATTTTAATTATCCACCTAAAATTGTCCGTGGTCCCTACCCGAAAAAACCAAACGGAAAAGACCCTGACTGGCGTTCAATCATTGCGGATTCTCACTGAACTAATGTAGGTATATTTCTCTATGCCAATAGTACTTTCTAATTCCATACTAACTAAACTACAATTGTTTTTTTTTTTTACAATTGTTTTTACATGCTCTGTGGTCAGTGCTTTTATTTACACTTGCGCGCGCATTGCTAGTGCTGGCTATGCGGAAAGACAAAACCAGCGCGCCATTTTCCATACAAGTTAATATTTAACAAAACCAGTCTGTTTTTTTCCTCGCAAGTGTGTTGAAAAACGTCGTATGAAACGCGTGTGCATCGATCATTAGACTCTCGGCTTTCTTATCGCACTTGCCTGCGGCTCGCGCGAATAATACCGCCTCGAGCATAATGATCAACATAGCACACATGTATCATAATGTACTATTTACTATGGGACCAAACTTGAAATCGCGAATAAAAAATTAGCTGTTCCCTACATTTTGACGAGTTATACGAACATAAATAGGAAACAGCTGATTTCTTTCGCGATTTCAGGTTTGGTCCCATAGTAAAAGTTATTCATAATGACGAGTACAATGACCTTTTAAGAGGTTGCCAATAACCCTGTATAATCCAGGAAATGCTATTTCCTACAACACTTGTAAGGAATACAACTATTGTAATTGTAGAGTGTATTATTAATTTATTACCAATTAACCAGATATATTACTAGCAAGCCTTGTGCTTAGAGGTCGGGCAGAGATGCAGCCCGGTACATCTGGATCGTGGTTAGACTGTATAATATAGCCGAAGACCTCGTTTGTCGTCTAGGAAATAACTAGTTCGATATGGCTACGATGTCTTTAGATAGATTTAAAGTTACTATGTCCTGGTGTTACTGATTAATTACTCGTTTATAGGAAGTGTAAGTATTGAAATAAATGGCACGGTTCGATAGAACTTACCGGTAGGTAATCAAACTCAACTAGACAAGATTCATAACGAGACCTATAGAGTTAACACTTGTGCTGTGTTTTGGTAGTAACATTTTGTTCGGATGAGTTTTTGTATAAAAGAAGGGGCCCGTGGCTAAATAATAACAGCCGCACAGGTCGATCGATCAGGTTAAGCTACGCTTGCCGCGGTTGGTCTGTGGGTGGGTGATCATCTTTACATACCGTGACCCCTCCGTGCCTCGGTAAGCACGTTAAGACGTTGGTCCCGGCTGTCATTCGTGTATCTTTGACAGTCGTTACGGGTTGTCAGAACAGCACAGTCTTACCAAGAGGTATCGTATTACCCAGTAACTGGGTTGTTGAGGTCAGATAGGCAGTCGCAGTCGCTCCATGTAAAATACTGGTATTCAGCTACATCCGGTCAGACTGGAAGCCGACTTCAACATAGTTGGGAAAAGGCTGGGCAGATGATGAGAAGATTAATTTTATATCTCTTTGTATAAACAAGGAATTTATTTCAGTAATTTTAATAATGGAGGTTCACTTATTTTTCTTAAATCTGAAAGAAGGACTGCTTTTCCAAATAACCTGCCGCGCCGTAGTCGCATGATTAGGTTATGATCACCTGTTTTTGGCTGCCGCGGCGGTCAATACAAATAGAAACTAATATGTGGATGACATACAGTTGATGCCTAGGTTCTAGATCTGCTTTTATGTAAGGTTTATATAGGTAGGTAGTAGGTACACAATACATGAGCCTTTATATTTGCTTTTTTACCGACTTCAAAAAAGGAGGTTATCAATTCGACACGTATGTATGTAATATTATTGGAATTGCGTTATATTCACATATGGCAATCTATTAGGGCTTCCAAACAAATATACAAAATTTTATAGACGTATACGTATGTATGTATGTTTGTCCACGCATTTCTCCGCAACTATTAATCGGATCGTGACCATTTTTTTTATTGGCTTACATTTACTTCAACTTAGGAAACAGTGCAAGTTTCATCGAAATCGATTTAGTAATTTTTAAGATATGGACTAATAAGTGTAAGTGTGACGGCCTGGCTTATTGATACGAGCTACGGGTGTAGTGTCAAATGGAAAAAACATCTCAAAACCTTGGTCAAATTCTAGTGCAATATTTACAACAAAACTATTACTTACCTACTTATTACAAACAAATATTCCAGTTTTCACTTAAAACTAAAAATTACGAAATAAAAAAGTAATTTAAAAAAATTAAACCGACTTCAAAAAGAAATGAACTCAAAATTATGAAATAACTTTAATTTCGGAAGTCGGTGGCAAAAAACTAAAACTAAAATACAGAGCCCAAGACACCGACTTCCAAAATTAAAGTTATTTCATAATTTTGAGTTAATTTCTTTTCGAAGTCAGTTTAATTTTTTTAAATTACTTTTTTTATTATCTCCGGCCCATAGGACTATGAGAGTCAGGGAAGAGAGAGTGCATCTGTGTCTGCGCACACACTTCACACTTGTGCACTATAATATCTCTCGCGCCGAAATCTACTCTTAGTTGAGATTGGCCGCCGTGGCCGAAATACGGCCTGAAGAACTATATTTGCTATGAAAGTCATGTATATGGTCATGATTGACAGCTTAGAATAAGTATAATAAACTGTTCCTACTGCTAAGATACAGGCCTTCTCTCTGTGAAAGGGAGTGGGCCGTAATCCACCACGCGGGCCCAGTGCGGGTTGGTGCATGTCACATGTCTTCGAATTGACAGATTGACATCTTATTACTCCATATTATTAACCTTATGACTTACTATTAATCGGCTATTATATTATGTTATTGTATATCGATAACCTTGAATTTAAAGTAAACATTGGTCATAGTTGGTAACATATTGGTTATCGGTAGGTAGGTATCCCTTATCAAACTGCTGATTTAATTGTACCTAGCATTTGAAGTAAGTAAAAATAATTAAGAAATAATAATAATAATAAATTTAATTTATATATCTCGGAACCTTGGGGTCCCGGTCCTTTGGAAGGCGTACGAGGGGCCGAAGCCAACTCACAGAGGCCCCTTAGGAAATTTTAATGAAATGCGGCACCAACCGACGATTATCCCTGTATGCGCTTTGCAAGTGCACCCGAGGATAACCCCCGGTTGGTGCAGGACTATTGCAGGATATGGAAATATAAAAAGTTGGACTATGGGTTTGGGTGGCTAAAGTGGACTGGTTAGCAAGAACTATGGAATAACTATAAATAATAATAATATAATAAATATTATTATTATTGTTATTTTTTTATTATTTATTTATTATTATTTTTATTTTAGTAAGGAAAAATAATTGTAAACACTTTGCGGGACACTAAACGCCTCCAGACGTAATAACTATAAAACTTAAATTCGTTCAGTGTCTTTCAAGTTCAACTGATTAAGAAAATTTACTACCATCTTAAATTGTCCGTATATTCAAAATAGAACTGTCATTCTTTTACAGTTGTATGTATGAGATGGCTATAACACAACCAATTGACGTAGTGTGTCAATTTGCTAGAAAATTAATTTCCCAGACTGTGCAGATGACACATACATGGTATTGTTTTAATGCTTGGGGAAGCCTTTGTCCAGATGTGGACATCTTTCTGCTGAAACGATGATGATAATGAAGATCTTTTCTTGGGAGAGGGAGAGGCCCGTGGCTAAATAATAACAGCCGCACAGGTCGAACGATCAGGTTAAGCTATGCTTGCCACGGTTGGTCTGTGGATATATCCACAGACAACCATCTTTACATACCGAGACCCCTCCGTGCCTCGGAAAGCACGTTAAGCCGTTGGTCCCGGCTGTCATTCGTGGATCTTTGACAGTTGTTATAGGCTGTCAGAAGCCCGAAAGTCTGACAACCAGTCGTACCAAGAGGTATCGTATTACCCAGTAACTGGGTTGTGGAGGTCAGATAGGCAGTCGCTCCATGTAAAATACTGGTATTCAGCTGCATCCGGTTAGACTGGAAGCCGACCCCAACATAGTTGGGAAAAGGCGAGGCAGATGAATGACGATCTTTTCTTGGCTTTTTAGCTTTACAAACAGTATTTCTTATTGTTTTTGAGTAAAATTTGAAATCCAAATCACAGTAAAACCCGTGTAGAAATCGCACGAACAGAAAAGAAAAAAAACAATGAAAACTGATATGAAGCCACGTGCTTCTAGGAAACGCGCGTTTTATTGATTTAGTTTTTAGGGCAAATGGCAAACTATGTGGAACTTTTAATTAATTTAATCAGAATTACGAATTTGTTTGGGAATGTTTCCGTTGCAAACATTTGTAGGAGTTATAAATAAATAAATAAAAATAAAAATCGTTTATTTAGGAACAATAACAGATACAATTATAAAAATAGTTAAACGATGATAACTGCAAAAGTTAATAACTGTGGCGCAGCTATCAACGCCCGGCTCCTAGTGAGAGGTTAGTTCGTTCCAGCTGGGACCCAATAAGTCAGTTTTCTGTGATTGTGGTAGGCTACGCTGAGTTGATTGACTGATTCGGTCACACTAGTGCAGTGCAAACGTAGGTAACTGATAAGGTTGAGGAAACAGCAGGCTTTATTTGACGAGTATTGAACAGGAAATTACAGGTAAACGTGTTGCCTTTCGTTTTAGTTTGATTGAGAGATTATTGTAAAACCTACAATGTTTTCTGGCTAAGAAATCCAATCTGGCTAAGATCCAATTTGAGAATGGGGAACAGACTCAGGAATAAATGAATTAGTCAAGAAAGGGCGTAATTCAGCAAGTTGCCAGAATGATAATAAGAGCATAAATGGTCATAGATTATTTTAATGTCTGAATTTTTTTTTTTGATATTATGTTTTCGCTCGTCTTTCTTCATCGTTCTCACATGAATAATTTAACCCCTTAATAATTCCTAAGTGCCTGTAATTGGTTTAATTGAAATAAATGCTATAAGTTTGCATATTGTACCTATCAAAAAATAAAAACTGGCCAAGTGCGAGTCGGACTCGCACACGAAGGGTTCCATACCATAAGGCAAAAACGCCGAAAAAAACACGTTTGTTGTATGGGAGCCCCCTTAAATACTTATTTTAATTTTATTATTTATTATTAAAGTAAAAATACAACTGAGTATTTTGAGGGAGCCCCCGTGATGTATCTCGTAATAAAATATTTCTGTGAATAAACCCATTTTATTTATTTTTTTCGTGTTTCACCGATGTTGAAAGTTCTAATCTGTCAAGCTAGGACAACAGTTTTGCAACAAACTGTAACTCAACCAGTAACTAGCTATCCAATATCTATCTATATTATTAAATCAGTGAGCTAAATTTCCTTCAGTTCAATTCGTACATACTAAGTATCCTTTCACTTCGCAAATATATTGTTTGAATTTCTGATATAGGTACGCAATGTTATGAGAACAGTATACTTACTGAATTAGTTTGTATGTAACCTTGTCTGTTCAATCAAATGTTATCTCAAGTAATAAGGTTTATAATTTGCCTGTTGCAAGCTTGTGTGCTTGTGTTAATAACTAACACATTCAAGGCGATAAGTGTGTCTATGGGAAGTGGAAATAAGTTACACAACAACTAAAGTTGGCAAGATGTAGTAGATACAAAAATTACGATAGTTGTCCCATAGAGAAAGTTGTTCAGCTAGATCGTCGGTACCACACCCTTAAATTTGACCACAGCTTTCTGGTACAATCTGTTTATAAAAAAGTTTTCTTCAAAGAACGAAAATCAAGAACATGAATGCATAATAATTATGTCGGTTGTAAAAAGACACTTTACGAAGCCGAAAGCCACATATTCTACCCAATATTTGGATATTGTTTTTCCACTAGACCATACCTGGGAATCTACTGGTTCCGTAGATATTGATGGTCAATTCGCATTTTTTTTTACTTTTTTACGAAATCGAATTCCATAGAATACCTCCTTCGTATGTAATAACCTTTCATAATACATTATGTAATGAGCATGTGACAGAGAAAGTGAGAGAAATCTTTACATCGGAAATATTGCAAAACACAATACTTAACTGTTATATTTTACATATTATTTATGAGTCGGACTACCATTGTTGTCGAAGAAGCATGTCGTCGAAGTCGCATCGTTCATGTCGAAGAAACGCTTTGTCGGAGTATAGTAGTGTCGGACTTATCGTATTTCGAAATAAAGACGTGTCGGAGTTCCATATTGTCGAAATAAAATCTTGTCGTATTACGGTTTGTTCGAAATTCGGTTGGTAAGTCGTATGTAAAGTGTGAAAACTGCGTGGTGGTGGAGTGCGTGTCAAATGCTTAGACGTATGTTTTTAGCACCTTCTAGTGACAAAAACAGTTAAAAGGTGAGTAAAAGTGAGTTAATGTGGGGAGTACGTGTGTGTGTAGTTGTGTATTATCAGAGAGTGTAGTGGGTGTTAACGAAAGCAACAAAGTATAATAATGATAAGTATGTTTTCCGATTTTTTCCCTAGGAACTTGAATTTGGGATTCGTGCCTGGTTAGAGGCTTACAACGCATGGCCCAGGTCTTAAACATAGCTGGCAGGCGTTATGTTTTTATGTCTATCTTCTTCTTAGCGTGTCACCCAGTCAGCCCACTGTCAGCTCAGAATTTGGCTACAAGCTTGCCACGTTCAGTAGCGTCCATCAGTTCCTGTAGCCTGCTGACAACAGGACACGCTGGACACGATATTAAGTGCCCCGTTGTTTGTGGGACAGCAGCACATTTTCGCTCCAGGGTGGAGTCATCCGGGGCAGCGGGATTGTCCGAAAGGGTTACCGCTACCCCGGAACATAAACGGCTAAGGAAGGAACACGGGTGGGTTTTAGTCAGTACACTCCCTTCCGCTCCACCCAGAGGGGGGGGGGGTCCGTGGCTTAGGCCCCCAGTGGTCGACGCACCTGTGGCCGACGCCCCCGGTTCGATTAATTTAATTCAAAGTAATTTTTGATCCAATGTACTGTCAGGCATAAAAATTGTTTTACAAAAATATTAAATGTACTTAATATTGGTTGTTGGCGATCTATTCTCTCTGCTATTTGATAGATAACTTTTGTTTAGCAAGGAAAAATACTTTATTAATAGGGTGAAACACTTTTTTCGTTTACTGTACTAAGTGAAAAAGCACAAAAAATAAAAGATATTAAATTAATCGTATCGGGGGCGTCGGCCACAAGTGCGTCGACCACTGGGGGCCTAAGCCACGGACCCGAGGGGGGGCGGGGGGGTCATTTGATGACTACCCAACATCAAAAAAAAAAGGTGAGTCATCTGTGAATCTTTCTTTGCTTCGGCCTGCCTGAGTCCGAACTCTATATAAAGTCTATAAGTGATCGAGATAGGGCCTCGCGCCTCCACGCCACAGCCTGTATGACGTAGGTACAAACGCATTGAGCAATTTAACAACAAACTATAATCTGTTACACGCGGAAACACAGCAATAAAAAGTATTAATAGAAACTGCAGATCACTCTAGCAAATGAAGGGTCAATTGTTGAAGTCATGTGAGGGGAATTAATTGTTGGAAAATGAACACGAGACACGCGATCTATTTATAAGTTCTATTACTTTAAAATCAACCTGTCTATTTATAAGCTTATCGTTTTTAGGGTTCCGTACCTCATTAAGAAAAACGACACCCTCATAAGATCACTTCGTTGTCCGTCTGTCTGTCCGTCAGTCAAGACCCTTTTTCTCAGGAACACGTGGAGTTATCAAGTTGATATTAATATCAAATACTCAGGGCTGCAATCCCTTGAAGCAGTAAAAAAATCAAACTTCTAAGCCAACGCAATCAAAAGATACGGGCGTTTATGTTCCGAAATCAAAATCTATAGGGTACTTCCCGTTGACCTAGAATCATGAAATTTCGCAAGAAGCAATGTCATGTAGCACAAGTAAAGGCAAAATTTCGAAAACCGTAAATTTTTAATTTTGCTATTTTCTAGTTTCTGTATAATTTTAGTTAAGTTAGAATTTGTTTTTGTTATTTTTACCTGTCTAAATAAATTTGTAGATAGATACATTACAAAAAAAAATTAAAACTATTTACATAAGTAGGTATCTACAAAGTACGGAGCCCTCGGTGCGCGAGTCCAACTCGCACTTGACCGGTTTAAAAATAATAATATGTACCTACATTAGTATAAAGATGAATGGCAATGCCGATTCTTTGGCCAAAAAATAGGCCGCCCCTCTGGTCACGTAAAGAGTCAACAAACCGATTGGCGGTGTCCTAAAACTAGGTGAGCACTCAAACCCCATCATGGCTGGAACATATAAATCCCATTATGGTAGTATACAGCTTTATCTATCTATTTGAGTAGTAGGTACGGTCAACAACAAAAGTCGATTAATCCTTCAGAGCGTTTACGCCGTACGGCATTTCATACAAACTTTCAAGTCCTTATTTTTCGAAATGAATGAACCGATTTTAATGAAACTTCATACGCATAAGCAGGATACAAGGGTCTAAAAAGTTAGTAGAGAACATTTTCGAAAAATAGTGTTACAGCCAAATTAGACTCATTTAAAATTTTCCATAGAAACAAAGATTTCCAGTTATCTTTTTTTAAATAAGACATTTCGAAAATGTTCTCTACTAACTTTTTAGACCATTGTATCGGGCTTATGCGCATGAAGTTTCATTAAAATCGGTTCATTAATTTCGAAAAATAAGAGCTTGAAAGTTTGTATGAAATGTCGTACGGCGTAAACGCTCTTCAGGTCTTTGAGACATTAGTATAATTATACAACATTATTTTTAGTTTATGCGAAACCCGAAACACGTGTTTAGTATTTTTATGTAAAGAATCTATGTACAAAATTTCAAAACTGTATCATGAAAAATCACAAAGTTATAAGCTTGTTAAGTTACCTGTTTGTCCGTACAAAAACATTCACCCGCGCCGCGCCGTCTTGCGCTCATTGATAGTACCTAGGTACCGTTCGGCGCGGAGATTGGATAACCTACTAAGGCCTGAAACTGCGTTAAGCGGGCGCCCGCGACGGGCAACCGTCGCGTGTCTATGCGCGTGGACACGCGGGTGGGCTCCGTTGGAACGCGACGGTCCCCGTAGCGGGTACCCGTCGCGGAGACCGGATTATTTTATTTACGCAGTGTCGCTAGTTCAATTTTAACCCCGTTTTTTAGCCCCGTTGCGTGGGTGCGGGGCGCGCCACCCCGTGACGGACGCCCGCGCGGGTCCCCGCGACGGAGCACTTTTGTATGAAACCGCGCGGGCGCCCGCTTAACGCAGTTTCAGGCCTTAGTGTCGCTCGGTGTCCAACTTTTAACCTTTTTTAAATATTTTTGGGACAAAATACAACATGGGGAAAAAATTATTGCAATCGATTCAGTTACTTATTCTGAACAAACTATATTCAGGTTTCGCATATACTAAAAATAACGTTGTATACAGGGTTATTTATCAAAGACCAGCCAAATTTAAGGGTGTGCTGACCATCAAACACCTTTCTCCATGGGACCAATATCGTGATCGCGAAAAATTTATCAACTGTCCCATAGAAAACTACAATACCTAAGCTACCTACTCGACCTAAACGTATGAGACGGCTGAATTTTTATTCACGATTAAGATGTTGGTCCCATGGAGAAAATTGTTCAGTTTGATGATCTGTACCACATCCTTAAATTTGGCTAGTCTTTGAAAACTAACCCTGTAGAACTTCTTTCCACGTCGGAAGTCAACTAAACCTATTCCTATAGCACTCGAAATAATGGAGCTTTCGATATCTGCCAATAATATTCTCACTGCTGGGACAGAGGCCTCCTCTCTTCGAGATGAGTGGGCTAATAATCCACCAAGCGGGCCCAGTGCTGGTTGGTAGATCTCATGTCACATGTCTTCGAATTTTGGTTCTAGGACAGTTTCCTCACGATGTTTTCCTTCACCTTTTAGATCAGTGGTGATGAAATGATTTACACAAAGTAAAGCGCCTGACTGGGTTCACACCCACAACCCACAACTCGTTAGTCAGGGCCGTTACTACTAAGCCACCACAGCTCGAATCAGTACTTCCAGAGATTACCTCGTACAAAGGAACAAACAACTTTACCTCTTTCTAATTAGTTTAGATAGGTATCTTAATCACATACGGCAAACTTAAGGAAAATGTTGGATTTTAATAAACTGGTTTTTATTTTAAAGTATTCATACCTACATTACCTGTGCCTTGTTCGAAACGATGCTCAATATTTTTTTTTAACACAAACCCGCAGCACAGTCACCTTCACAACATTATGTTCTAAATTCAAATTTTTATTACGATCTTTGGAAAATATTCTAAATGGAATCAATAATATTATAATACTGAATACAGTACAATCCTTGAGACGTCGAATCCATCTATGTATTGAAAACAATGGTCATCATTTTGAACAATTAACCAGTTAAGGTTTAATAGGTAGGTAGGTGGAAGAAAATTAAAAAAAAGTACTTTGTTAAAAATGAGCTCTTTTCTTTAGTTTGCCGTATGTCATTATTTCCCAGAATTCGATCCTTATTAGCGACACTATCGAATAGTGTATACAGTGTGTGTTTTTTTTACAAAATCGACAGGTTCGATTCCTGGCTAGAAATATTGATTTTTCAAAAATCCAATGATGCAGTTTTAGTTTTCTTGTACTTTTCGCTATTCCTCATAGTTTCGGATTTGGTCAGCCACGCCCACTTGAAAAATTCACCTTTTATAATATTGATTTCACACTTACTAGGTGTATGATAGGTTAGGGCTGTAGGGCTTGTAGGGCTTAGGGTCGTAGGGACTGTTAGGCTTAGGTTCCTTTAACTTATCATATATTTTCATGTACTGTCACACCCTTAACAGTATTGCGGCCTTGCGTGACGTTTGTTAAGGGTGGATGTACAAATAACTATAGAAACATAGTTATTAGTGACTCAAACAAATCGGAGAGTCCGTCAACAGGTTTCCCCGCAGTGCTGGTGTGCTAAATAAATAACACTGTTTATTCCTGTCCCTATCATGTTCAAGCAGTGTCGTATTTTGTCCCTTTCTGTCAGTTGGCAAGCACTTAGCTTTCTCTGTATCACTTAGGGCTAGACTGGAATGTTAGGAAAGACTATCGTTATGTAAACACTAGAAATAAACTTAACATCACTTATCATCACGGCTGTAATCCTCAAAGGGTTAGGGCAGACATGTATCCTATAGTCGCTCAAAATGGGCCTTATAAGAAGGCTAAAAGTCACCCAAAAGGAGAGGGCTATGCTTGGAGTTTCCCTGCGTGATAGAAACAGAAATAAGGAGATCCGCAGGAGAACCAAGATAACCGACATAGCCCGAAGAATTGGTGGCAGTGGGCAGGGCACATTGCTCGCAGAACAGATGGCCAATGGGGCCGAAAGGTTCTGGAGTGGCGACCGCGTACCGGAAGACGGAGCGTTGGAAGGCCTCCCACAAGGTGGTCCGACGACCTTGTGAAGGCCGCAGGAACCCGTTGGATTCGAGAAGCACAGAACCGGTCTAAGTGGAGGTGCTTGGGGGAGGCCTATGTCCAGCAGTGGACGTCTTTCGGCTGAAATGATGTATCCTATAGTACTGTAAAGGTTGTCCGCTATAAATTAGCTCTGGTCGGATTCGCACCCTTTTTTTTTTCGGATGGGAAATCATCAAATGACCCCTCCCGCTCTGGGTGGAGCGGAAGGGAGTGTCAATCTCTTACTGACTAAAATCCACCCATGTTCCTTCCTTAGCCCTTTATGTTCCGGGGCAGTGGTAACGCTCCGGACAATCCCGGATTCGAACACTCAAGCAAGTTTGGAAGGAGGTGTCAAATATTTGTATCAGGTTTTTCTTGTTAAAGTGACATTTTAATCGGGGAAATGTCAACACGCGTTCACTCAAAATTAACGTAAAGAAATCGTAACGTTGTTTGTTTTCTTAGAAGAACTTATCAACTCTTTACAGTACATCCACAACTCACCAGTTATGTTTAAGTCAAGTTATAGAGGTCGAGCCTATTGCCAACAACCCCCCTCCTCCATCCCACTCCATTCCTGAGAAATTCCTGATGGAAAAACCCAATAAAAATTTGCCCGACCCGAGAATCGAACTCAGAATCTAAATAGTCTGGTCTAGTGGTCGTAAGCGCCAATGCGCCAATGCATTGAGACCAATTGGTAAGACCGGTTGTCAGACATTCGGGCTTTCGGCTTCTGACTACCCGTAACGACTGTCGAAGATCTACAAATGACAGCCGGGACCAACGTCTTAACGTGTTTTCCGAGGCACGAAGGAAAATGAGGAGGAGGATGTAATGGATGACCGGTTGGGCACCCATCCACGGACAGACCTCGGCAAGCGTTCATCATCATCATCATCATTTCAGCCGAAACATCCACTGCTGGACATAGGGCTCCCCCCCACTTCGACCGGTTCTGTGCTTCTCGTATCCAACGGGTTCCTGCGGCCTTCACAAGGTCGTCGGACCACCTTCGCCAAGATCGACTCGTGCGGCTAATATGATTATAGCCACGAGATTTTATACGTTGCCATTGCCAAGTAATGGTTCATGTTTGCTTAATCATATTTTTTTTTTCGACGTTTGGTTGAACGTCTCTAAACAAAGATAAACGCATCACGGCGACGTGCTAGCGATTGATGGAGCTATAATACTATGTCATGATCAGTGATGACAATAAATTGAATACGGATATAATTGTTAAATAAGTGCAAATTGTTTATCAACTTTGCAACCTCACACCTGGGTTAGAGTGACTTGTGTAGCGTCACTGGAAACGCCTATTTTAAACAATGCTGACACTGTCCATGATGGTTGTAGTTCAAGAGTTGTTATAGAGGTATGAGGAACAGGGAGTAAAGTTCACTCATCCTCTATAGAAAAGGGAGGATCCACCGATCAGACGGGTGTCGTGTCTGGTAGGCAACTGCCCGAAGAGTGTATTCGGGACGTTGTATATAAATGCTAGTTGTGCGGTAAACTCTGCTTGCGCGATGCAGGATTTTGCGTGACGTCAGTATGACGCGTAGTTCGCATGTGGCGTTGTAAATGCCGTTACAAGTCTATTACTATCCTCCATCCCATTTAATAACGTACGAAACATGTCTTCTTCTACACATCCCTAATTATCAGTAGATGTCTCAGTATTCCCTTTCTAGCCATCATAATCTTTGGTCTTGTCTTATTTTATAATAACCGTCTTTCTTTTGTCCACAGATGTCCAAAACATAAAGAAGACAGAAGTAAACTTTGGACTTTCCTAAAGAAGAGTGTCCCAACCCCAGCGTCATGACGGAAGGGACGTACGAGAGGGTGTCTCCGTTCTTGAGACAGGTTTGTAAAAATCAAAATATTGCTAGCTCCAGTTGGCTGCATCTTTTTTAATCGACTGCCAAAAATCCGAGGGCATCAATTCGTGTTTTATCTTGGTTGCTGATTAAACTAAATAAACAGTATTTGATATCAACTGACTATAACTGACACTGACATCTGATCCAAGAGAAGGGTCTACAGACATTGCTAATTCAATCTTTTCATTAATGTTATTTTCAGTGGCTTTGAACTCGAATTTTAATCATACAAACACCTGCTAAATCATCTCTGCAAAATTGTTATTTTCCAGAGGTGACCCTGCTCAGGGAGGCTTAGCTCTCCGGTCACCAACCCGTTTGACTCCAGTACAGTGACTATCTAACATCATCGCCTCTTAGAGAGCCCCTCCATTTTGATTGTCTGCGTATATCTAAACAAATAAAGCAAAAACGGGTAGTCACCTTTATCGTGTCTTCATCGAAACTTTTTTACATTATGTGCAAATAAAACAAGTTTGGTAAAAAAGAATACCATAACCTTCTTGCAAAATTTAAACAGCATCATAATAATATGAGTTTGGGTATATGGTATGGTATGTCAATGACAAACAACGATATCATCACATGACTTTGGGTATAATTATGGTTTGGTAGGTAAATGACCATGCAATCATTATTATTCGATGTCGCTTTATAAATCCTTGTATTGAGGTAACATAATATTATAGTAAATGTCTAATGAAAAAGGATTTCTGATACAATTAACCCTTTTTTGGTGTCTCGCTAATGGTCGCTTTTAGGGATTTTACAATGTGTTGTAAAAGCCCTAAAAGCGACCATTAGCGAGACAAAAAGTTCAGAAAAGCAAGAATATCCTTGTCAGGATATTCTTGCTTTTCTGAACTTTTTTTAAGTTCTTTTAAATCGTAAGTAAAAAAAACGTCGTAAAAGGAACTCGTAGAAGCATCCAATAGAATATATATTTTGCCGCCCGGTTGTGCCGAATCGTGCCGACCCGAACAAGTGCATATTGCACCTTTAGGACGAAGGATACCCGAACAACACAGTTGAACAGTCTCCGGCAGATGCAAAACCCCAACTAACCCTGCGCTTACATTCCAGCTCCTGGCAGTAAGCGGAGTGGTGATGTACATGATCGGCACAGGCGCTAACATCGCCTTCCCAGGAGTTCTGCTGCAGCAGCTGAGACAGCCAGGGTCTGCGCTCCAGCTGACTCCGGAACATGAGTCTTGGATAGGTATGTTAAAGTATTTAATTAAATGGCTTTACAAGGATGTTTTGGCACGTGGTCAAAATCTGAACTATGGACGCCATCTTGTTTTTCAATACAATTGAATGTTTTCGAACAGCGTCCCCCTAACAATGACATTCAAGCGCCAAATAATCGTTGTTACAGTCCTTTCTCACTTACTTTACAAACCTCTGACGGCAGCAATCCAATACCAACCTTATTACAACAACTTAAAGACGACTGTGATTTTGACAGACTTGACAGTTGCAGCAACTTTACAGCAACCTTATCATCTCGAGACTAAAGATCTGTGATATTTGCAGGATAGTAGGTAATGAATGTGAAAACAGAAACGGAAGGACAAAATGACAGATTGTAGAAATATTTTAACGGTGTGATGTCGAAAATTAAGAATTTGAATATAAAGTACTAGCAGCGCCCCGCGGTTGCACCCGCATAACTTTCGATCCTGTGGGAATATCGGGATAAAAACTATCCTATTTCCTTTCCCGGGACTTAAACTACCTCTATACCAAATTTCATCTAAATCGGTTCAATTGTTTAAGCGTTAAGAGGTATCAGACAGACAGACACACTTTCGCATTTATAATATTAAAAGTATGGATTGTATGGATACAGAGATATGTATCTATATTTTCAGTAGAGTAGAGACAAAAGTGGTCATGCTACGCGTGCTGGGTTAAATGGAGCTTAACTGCCCCGTGTCTCGTGGTTGCAGACGCAGGTCAGGGGTTTGATTCTCAGGTCGATCAAATTGTTACTTATTGTGTTTTTCCATTAGTAACAGCCCGGAGTTTCGAAGTTGGAGGTGTGATACCCCCGTGTCTCGGAAAGAATCTTAAGCCGTTGGTCCTGCGCCTGATCTCTCTCCGGTCGTGTCGGATTGCTGTCCCATCGGACTATGAGAGTTAGGGAAGAGAGAGTGCACCAGTGTCTGCGCACGCACTTGTGCACTATAATATTTCCCGCGCTGAAGGCGAGTCTCCGTTGACATTGGTCGCCATGTCGGAAATACGGCCTGGAGGACTAATAAATGGAGCTTCAGGGTTTAACAGTGATTTAAAATAATCAATAGCCACTCAAGTCATTACGGTCAAGCACTACACACCTAATGACTTAACACTCCGGAGTGGTTTTTTGCGCCAACTTTAACTTAACGAAAGCAGTAACTGTTTAGTAATCTGTGACGTAAGATTCATCATCTATTTTTTTAGCTTTGGTATATTTACTAATAACGTAGCTTACCTTACGAAGATTCATGATACTAAACACAGGTATGTTTTAGCTAGGTACTCCTAGAACAGCACTACTGTTCTAGGAGTCCCTATTCTGTAAAATTCTCACCGTGATAACTCGGGTGAAGTGAGCTTAAAGTTAGCTGTCATTAGTGTCAATCCCTAGCATTAGATGGAATGACTGCCCACTTCACCTAACTTCTCACGGTGAGATTCTAACAGAATGACTGCTCACTTCACCTAACTTCTCACGGTGAGATTCTAACAGAATCGACCGGCTGTCATTAGTGTCAATCCCTAGCATTAGAAGGAATGACTGCTCACTCCGCCTAACTTCTCACGGTGAGATTCTAACAGAATCGACCGGCTGTCATTAGTGTCAATCCCTAGCATTAGAAGGAATGACTGCTCACTCCACCTAACTTCTCACGGTGAGATTCTAACAGAATCGACCAACTTGGTGTTCGCGAGGAAGAATATTATTTTTTAGTTTTTTTTAAGAACCATATTTGGCGCTGACAGATTGGTGATAGTAGTTTATTGTGAGTTATTTTAAATTGGTTTGCTAGTCTCCTGAGCAAGTGTACATACTTCCATGATCCACGAGGAAAAGAATTCTCGTATGACTATAATTAAACCATCTTGCATTTCATTTCAAAACTATTTACTTATACAAAACGTGATCAAATGCACGCTGTAGGATCACTGGGGTGGCATAGCAACGCAACGCGACTTTACATAAATACTCATGCATACATTCAATTAATTCACTTCACGTGTTTAATATATCTACATACATAGTTGGTCCTGACCCGATGATCTCGTAGTGGCAAGCAAACGCGACTGCTGAGCGTGGGGTGCTGGGTTCGAATCCCAGGATTGGAAAAGTATTATTGGGTTTTTCCATTATAAACTTAATAACAGCCAGGAGTTTCGAAGTTGGAGGTGTCCGAGAGGGGCCCGTGGCTAAATAATAACAGCCGCACAGGTCCGTCGATCAGGTTAAGCTACGCTTGTCGCGGTTGGTCTGTGGATGGGTGACCATCTTTACATACAGTGACCTCTCCGTGCCTCGGAAAGCACGTGGTCCCGGCTGTCATTCGTGTCATTTGTGGATTCGGCTGTCAGTCGTTACGCGTAGTCAGAAGCCCGAAAAGTCTAACAACCAGTCTTACAAAAGGGTATCGGATTACCCAGTAACTGGGTTGTGAAGGTCAGATAGGCATTCGCTCCCTGTAAAATACTGGTATTCCGCTGCATCCGGTTAGAAGCCGACCCCAACATAGTTGGGAAAAGGCTAGGCAGATGATTATGAGTTTCGAAGTTGCCCCCGTGCCCCGTGATCTCTTTCCGGTCATGTCGGATTGCCGTCCCATCGGACTATGGGAGTGAGGGAAGAGAGTGCACCTGTGTCTGCGCGCACACTTGTGCACTATAATATCTCCTGCGCCGAAGGCTAGTCTCCGTTGAGACTGACCGGCAGGACTAATAAAATAACGTCGCTTTTCGTGTCTGCCTGTGTAACCATTTAGATCACAGGTTCTCAACCTTATTTTGCCCACCGCCCACTTTAAGAATTATATTTTTTTCTAAATCCCCCATACGATATATATTATATTTAAATGTGTAATATTCTTCTCCTTCTTCGTGTCGCTGGCACGACTGTATTTTAAATCTTGTTTTCCCAAAACTTTGCCACTTCCACGGCGTTGTCGGTGGCATGGCAGCACCGAGGTCACTTAGACTACATGTTTTGGGACACAGAGGGCAGGACAGGAGGTGGAGCATGGTTTGTGACATAGCTCCGCAATCACACCCTTCTGCCGTTCCGTCAAGGTAGCCCCACTTTACCAGGTAGGACTTTCATCTTCCCACTTGTGTCCGGAGACGGTTCAGAGACTTTCAAGTGGGCCACGGAGCAGGGAAATGCTCCCTTGGTGGTAGGTAGTGAGTAGGAGGGGGAAACGTTGCAAACTGTGGCAGGATACTTCTGCCACAGTTTGCAACGTTTGTGTAATATTATCTAGTTGAAAGATAGGATATATAATTTTCTCTGGGTCTTCTACTGCCCCCCTGAAAGCCTCAAGCGCCCACGAGGGGCCGTTATCACCCACGTTGAGAACCTATGATTTAGATCTTCTAAAATACACAATAGATTTTGATGCCGTTGCGTTGTCACAATCATTATTCTCAACTAGCTTCATCTTTCTGACTGATCGACCCCTTGACAATCCAAAAGTGCCTGAAATTATTTGTAAATGCTTTATTTAGTTTATGTTTAATATTTATCATATATATAGAACAGAATGTTTTCACATATCGTAATTGCAGCTGTGCGAAGTAGGGGGCGGGTCGCTAGTCTTTAACATATCTATCTACATATAAAACAAAGTCGCTTTTCCTGTCTGTCTGTCTGACCGCTTGAATCTTCTAAACTACACAACGGCTGTCTGTCTGACCGCTTGTATTTTCTAAACTACACAACGGCTGTCTGTCTGACCGCTTGAATCTTCTAAACTACACAACGGCTGTCTGTCTGACCACTTGAATCTTCTAAACTACACAACGGCTGTCTGTCTGACCGCTTGAATTTTCTAAACAACACAACGGCTGTCTGTCTGACCGCTTGAATCTTCTAAACTACACAACGGCTGTCTGTCTGACCGCTTGAATCTTCTAAACTACACAACGGCTGTCTGTCTGACCGCTTGAATCTTCTAAACTACACAACCGCTGTCTGTCTGACCGCTTGAATCTTCTAAACTACACAACGGCTGTCTGACTGACCGCTTGAATCTTCTAAACTACACAACGGCTGTCTGTCTGACCGCTTGAATCTTCTAAACTACACAACGGCTGTCTGTCTGACCGCTTGAATCTTCTAAACTACACAACGGCTGTCTGTCTGACGAAGGCACGTGAACATATCCGTCAAAAGTTGGCCGTAGCATCTCAGCGCTGATTTGCTAGATTCGTTTTCTCCTCTACCGATAATTTTTCTTATATGTTTATTATTTTGTTTATATGTATGTATGTATCTATCTATGTATTAGTATTTATTCTTGTAGTTTATAGTCATTTCCTAGCTATTTATCCCGTATGTTGCACCTGCCATGTTTTGTCTCTGCATCACCCTAAGGTTGACTGGTAGAAAATGCCTCAGGCATTAAGTCCGCCTTTGTACAGTATTTCTTTTACTTGTGCATAAAGCTTTAATAAATAAATAAATAAAATTGTTACTAATAACCCTATGGACTCCTGTCTGAAATAAAACGTTTTCTATTCTATTCTATTAACACTTTGAGGGATACTAAACGATAAAACTTCTATCGTGTCTCATTCAGTGTCCGTCAACCGATTAACTAACCTTAACTATGTTTTGTTTCTTAGTGCTCATACACACGACGGACGCGCGTCAACGGCAGAGGCGACTACAGCCGTCAACGTATGTCAACGGCAGCCGTAGACGCGTCGACGGCTGCCGTCGACACTTGTTGACTGCTGCAGTTGCCTCTAAGTATCTGTACTTCTGCCGTAGATGCGTGTCGCTTGTCTGTATGAGCCCTTAGGTATGTTAGGTGTAGCTAGGCACATAGGACATGCCAGCGCACCAGAGCTGCTTCTGGTATTACAAGTCCATTGGCGACGGTGACCACTTCCCATCTGCCGTCTGCTTTCTTGCCACAGATAACATAAAAATATTCATAACATCAGTATAATTTATAGAATACAATATTCATAACATCAGTATAATTTATAGAATACAATTTCTGGGCGTTGTACAGAGCAATTTAGAAACTAAAAAGTGACATAAGTACATACCTATAGGTCTACCAGAATCTCATGGCAAAAAAAAAACAAAAAAAACTTTGTGGTTTTCATACATTTGACATTGCTAATCATCAAATGTATGAAAACCACAAAGTATTTTTGTTTTTTTTTGCCATGAGATTCTGGTAGACCTATACGTATACATACTCGTACTTAAGTAGGTTAGGCAAAATACGATTTAAAAAAAAATGTAAACACTAGAAAATAACAACAAAACCCAATACAATAACTGGTTTGGGCTTAAAATCACAACTTATGCGTCGGCAGTCAATCGAGCAACTCGTCATCAAAGGTTAACCTCGAATGTCATACGTAGCAGTTCTCGCGGCCCCGGCGAAAGTAGGTACAGTCACGAGCATAAGTGTGTATACACTTGGCTTTATTCAAAGGCAATTTTCTCCTTTATTTTTGAATGAAATTTTATGTTATTACGAACATAGTATTTTCGAACCTATAGGTTTAAGTAAAGTGTCGTATTTCAACTTTGCATTCGTCATTTCGTGAAAAAATCGCAATTGAAAGTTGCCAAGTGTTGACATATTAGTGCTATACAAGCGGAGTTTTTAGTGGATGCAAGCCCCACATAACCACATCGTCTCCCCGGACGGCGGCGTGGTATTTTCTTCGCCGAATAAAAAAGAACCGGTCGAGAGCGAGTCGGACTCGCGCACCGAGGGTTCCCTACCATCAAGTGTTAGTATAAATTTTCCTGTTCCATATATTTTGATCGTGTAGCACTTTTCTATGAAACAGCTGATTTTTTTTTTCGTACACAACACTATTGGAAAAAAAAAACAGTGGCACTCCAGGAGTGTCGACAAAAGTGAAAACTTGAAAAAGCATAGTAATTTCAAAAATATGTTTGAAGGTCATTCTTCCCAAAGAAAATGTACCGCGCGTTGATGTCTTTATAATGGCCAAATTTTAAAACAGAGGTGTCGGTTACGGTAACAGTGTCGCGAGTTCAATGGTTTTTTCCCGTCTCAAAAAATGGCCAACGCCCCTAAAGTTTTCACTTTAAAAATTTTGTTAGTAATGTAGAACGTTTTTGAGGGTCATAATTCAAATACATAATTTCAATTTTGTCTCACGGTGTGTTTTCCACAAATTTCAATTATTTCGTTGGCTATGATATTTATCACTTCAATTATTTCTCAACCATAACCTTACTCTTACTCTTTAAATGTCAAGGTATAATACAATAGACTATTATTTATTTAAATAAGTATAGTTTATTTAAATTATTATATGCTTAATGCTATTCAAATTCAATCTATTGATTTTTCCCACACAGTTTCCTAATAATTATGAGCTGGTAGTGCTTACAATCTGGATACTTAAAATGATTAGGAAACATAAGTAGTAGACGTAGGTTTGCCATCACGTCATTTTTCATCATCATTACATTTCCTGGCATCTAAAATATTCTTATGAATTATTTACTGCACATATTCTAAGCTATATTAAAGCATTGTCCTCATTTTGCAAAGTAGAGCAGACGTGATGAATTCAACAGCATTGTTCATTCAAGATAGATAGATAGAATACTCTTTATTATACAGGGTTACTGGTAAAACATTCACTGTGCTCATCATTATGAACAACTTTTACTATGGGACCAAACCTGAAATCGCGAAAAAAAAATCTGCTGTTCTCTACATTTTGACGAGCTGTACGAACATAAATGTAGGGAACAGCTGACTTTTTTTCGCGATTTCAGGTTTGGTCCCATAGTAAAAGTTGTTCTTAATGAAGAGTACAATGACCTCTTAAGAGGTTGTTAATGTTTTACCAATAACCCTGTATACACATTGAAGAACATGTTATAATACCAGTTTATTATTATCCCACTGCAGGGCAAATTCCTATTCTCACACGGAGAAGGCCGGCCCGGCCCAGGGCGGGTTGTTTCACGTCCACTTGACGCACGCGTATACGTAAAAAAAAATGGCGCTACTGTCGTCAAACCAAAAAAAGTGTTGTTTCACATAATTATGGCCTCGACTTACGTATTCGTAATTAGAATTATTGTAATGATCGTTATTATTTGACGTACCGAAAAGTATTCCGATCTCATCCCCTGAAACCTTAGACAAAGAAAAGTATAGATGGCGGGTAGCTCCATTTCATTTCCACAAGAAAGGGATATAGTATTGAGTTATTATAAGTAACAGAAAAGGATAAAGCTATACTATTTCCGTCTCTCAGTGCGTGCACGTTTTTTCAAGGCAGCTACTTATGTAGCTCATGTTAGTTAAGTTAGTTTTTTGTCTCATGTTTGGCCACGCTACCCGATGCTCTATATCTTTCTTAGTCTAAGCCTGAAGCCCTGCTAGCTATTCTTCTGTTTTAATCTCTGTCTTGGGTAGGGTTGTTTTACGTCCACTTGACTTGCGCGCCATTTTTGACGTATGCGCGTGCGTCAAGTGAGAGGGGCTTGTGTTTAAGAAATAACAGCCGCACGGTGCGATCGATCAGGTTAAGCTACGCTTGCCGTGGTTGGTTCGTTGATGGGTGACCATCTTTACGTACCAAGAACCCTCCGTGCCTCGGAAAGCACGTTGAGCCATTGGTATCGGCTGTCATTCATGGATGTTTGACAGTCGTTACGGGTCGTCACAAACTCGAAAATCTGAGTCTTACCAAGGGGTATCGTATTCCTAATAACTTTGTTGTGGAGATCAGATAGGCAGTCGCTCCATGTAAAATACTGGTACTCAGCTGCATCCGGTTAGACTGGAAGCTGACCCCAACGTAGTTGGGAAAAAGGCTAGGTAGATGATACCCCGCCCTAAGAACATTGAAATAGTTTAGTGACTTGAAAAGTTAAAGATTACCTTGTTGACCCTTATCGTGTTGAGATAAATTAATCCCACAAAAACATTTCATGTTAAATGTTGCCAAGACGAGACCATGTAGCTCGCACTGTCAAAAAGTAATCAGATCTCATGTAGAGCCAAGCTTCTAACTCTACACGCCCTAACTCTACAAGGCCCAACTTCGCAAACTCTACACCTTAGTCAAAATATATGGCTTGGCCGTTTCGTTACTACAAGAACCATTAACAGTATGAGAGTTTTTCACCTTACGCTCATGTGAATGTAGCGAAATGGCCAAGCCATATATTATGACTAAGGTGTAGAGTTTGCGAAGTTGGGCCTTGTAGAGTTAGGGCGTGTAGAGTTAGAAGTTTGGCTCTACATGAGATCTGATTACTTTTTGGTAGTGCGAGCTACATGGTCTCGTCTTGGCAACATTTAACATGAAATGTTTTTGTGGGATTTCATTTCTTTTTGTAAGTTGCTTATGATATTTATACGAGTATTTTTTCTGTTGTTCATTTTTTTCTTTCTTTTTTTGGGGTTTATTTATAACAAGGAACCCCCTATATAAATTTTCAGACCTCTAGCATCAAAATTTACGGAAGTCTCATACAAACTTTCCCCCCCTAGTTTAAGGGGTTGGGGGGTAAAAGTTTCAAGTTTTAAGATTATTTTGTTGTTTGTGTACTATTACTAGCTTACATACCGAATTTCAGCTTTCTAGGACTTCAGGAAGAACCTTAATAATATTGATGATCATCAGTCAGTGAGTCAGTGACGAAATCGGGATATTTTAGATATCAATAAAATCTAAAGTATAAGAGCTATGCAATTGAAACTTTATAGGTTTAATAAGTCAACCACTGACATCATATCCCGAAAATTTTGTTTATCTGGTATAATCCAAAGCCAAGTTAAGAAGGTTCAAAAATACGACACGAAATACGACAAGAGTACGAAGGTCCATAAATTTTTTACCGCGTGGGCGTTGCACTTTTCTATGGAAAAGCTCTTTTCTATGGTTCCGTACCCAAAGGGTAAAAATGGGACACTTACTAAGGCTCCACTGCACTGTCCGTCTGTCACCAGGCTGCATCTCATGAACCGTGATAGCTAGACAGTTGAAATTTTCACAGATGATGTTTTTCTGTTGCCGCTATAACAACAAATACTAAAAACAGAATAAAATAAATATTTAAGAGCGGCTCCCATACAACAAACGAGTTTTTTTCGGCGTTTTTGCCTTGTAGTACGGAACCCTTCGTGTGCGAGTCCGACTCGCACTTTTTTTTGATAACCGACGAAAACTTTCTACTTATCTCGGGGTGAATCTTTGACAGTCGTTACGGGTAGTCAGAAGCCCTAAAGCACAAAGTCTGACAACCGGTCTTACCAAGGGGTATCGTATTACCCAGTAAGTGGGTTGTCGAGGTCAGATAGGCAGTCGCTCTATGTAAAATACTGGTATTCAGCTGCAACCGGTTAGACTGGAAGCCGACCCCAGCATAGTTGGGAAAAAGATAGGCAGATTGATTTAGCTTTTGTTCGTGCAAGACTTGTGACATCCACCAACCCGCACTGGGCCCTCGCGGTAGAATATAGCCCACTCCCTCTCAGCGAGGGTAGGGCTGTGTTCCAGCACGAACACATAACAACTTTACTAACAACGTGTTTCCTCATATTTTCAGCCTCAATCCTGGGCCTGGCGCTGATCTGCGGCATCGTTGTGGCCCCCTTCAGTCTTCAGAAGCTCGGCAGGAAGCTTACCAACCAGCTCAGCACGTTGCCAACTCTTGGAGGATGGGCACTGCTGGCTACAGCGAGAGGACCTGCTGCCTTACTGATCAGTAGGTCTTTACAGGTAATGAAGACAAGATTTGCCTGTATCTTAATCATCATCTGAGTAGAAAGATGTCCACTGCTGGACCTTAGCCTCCTCCAAAGCATTCACCACAATGAATTGTCCTGCGCTACCCATATTCAGCGGATGAATCCTGTGAGCTTCGACAAGTCGTCGATACACCTTTCATTTGATAATGGTGCTGATTCTGTTGTTCATAAACTAAACTAAATTTAAGTCCAGTGAATCTTTTTCGTACTATTTCATTAAGAAAAGGACAGAAGATAAATTTTAGTTTAGTCCTGTCAAATTAATCAGCGCCTGACACTACTCCATACAAGTTTAGACGTGATTAGCAACTTGCCTACTAATATTACGTCAATTTACGTCAGGCGCTGAAACAAAAATTCGAAGACATGTGACATCTGCCCACACGCACTGGTCTCGCATAGTGGATTACGGCCCACTCCCTCTCACTGAGAGGAGGCCTGTGTTCCAGCAGTGGGAACGTTATAGGCCGATTATGGCGCTGATTAATTTGAGCACTAAACTAAAATTTATCTTCTGTGCTTTTCTTAATGAAATAGAAAGAAAAAAATGCACTGAACTTAAGTTTGATTTTGAACAAGGGAATCGGCACCACCTTGTGGGATATTGTTTAGTTAGAAATAATAACCAGAAATGAATTTTACGAGTACTTACATTAGAAAATTAAGCAAGCGTCTTTCGAAAATCAACTTTTATAAATTCACTTCGAAACTTTCTTTTTCATTCATCATCATTTGGACCTTTTGTCAACCTACTGTGTATGCTTCCTCTCTTATACGCCATAATGAATCAAATAAAGGTCCTTGTAGCACTGCGCATTTACAGGTGGCGTTGTTGGTAACCATTTTAAAAATTGTATTGACAAAACAAGATGGCGGTCTTAGTTCCGATTTCGGCCGCGCGCATATGAACCTAGTAGCGTTGCAAGTCTTACTGACAAGCCATTGACCCATTTTGCCATCTTCATCGTCCTTCCCAATCTAATGTGTCTAAGTTAACAATATTTGCGATACACTGTCATTATTCAGCGTACCAATAAAACCAATTGCTACCAATATGTTTTAGTTTATTTTGATGACCAATTTAAGTGAACTACAAATTGACCCAGATTTATGAAGACCATCCAAAGGGTATCAGTTCATTGCAATCACATGTTTTGCATCTTGTGATCGTTACTTGATAACGTTGAACGTTGCACGTCAATATTTTTATACAAAATTCATGGTCTTCCTTTTATTTCTGACACTATGTTATTTAGCAAAAATAATCCTTATGATGAAGCCACAGGGTAATAAAGCTACAGGGTAATTTTTTTACTCGTGTAGCGGGTTCGGTTCCCGGTTCAACCACGTAATTATTTAAAAATCTATGAATACAGTTTAAATTGTTTTTTAAATTAAAATAATGTCTTCTTTCAGAAAAATGTTCCATCCATAATATTCAAGGTACTTTCCCTCCATGTGGCATAGCCGTGGGACGCCCTGTATATATATATGTATTAAGTATATCTAAAAACTAGGCATGCGTTGCAATGCCTTTTTCTTTTTCTTTTTTTGTTAGGAACCTTCTCTGGCGCGCACACAACCCCTTACAAAAGTTTTATCACAATATAAGTATAGTAACAGTGTATCTATACATATAAACTTGCCGTAATATATGCTAAAGGTGAAAACTACATTAAAATGAATTGTGTAGTTTAGCAGGTCGAAGCGATCACAGCAGACACGAAAAGCGATTTTGTATAATTCTATGTATTGCTGTTGATTAAACGGACAGTATTATTTCTATTACTAATGCAGTATTTTAAAATTCCAGGGTTTCGGCATGGGCATCCAAGCAGCGGCTGCACCAGTCTCCATAGCTGAGTACTCGGCTCCCAAGCATCGAGGGGCTTTCCTTGCTACCATCGCCTTCTCATTCGCCACCGGAATGCTGATCGCCCACGTCTTCGGAACCTTGCTGTACTGGAGATCGGCTGGCCTGGCTTGCGGCAGCGTTTACGTCCTATCTCTGATCCTAGTCACTCTGTCGCCAGAAACTCCACCGTACCTTGCCTCAAGAGGATTAACCGAACAATGCAGGAAATCTTTCCATTGGTTCAGAGGCTATGACCCTAGTTCAGAGAAAGAATTGGAGATTCTAATCAACAGTCAGAAGAAAACTACTGGAACAAGACGTGGATCTAGATGGCAAGCTTACAGACAGATCGTCAGGAAACCAGAGTTCTATAAACCGACCATCATCATGATTTTCATGTTCGTGCTATTTCAAATATCAGGGATGACGGTAGTGCCATCCTATACTGTTCCAATGATGGAGGAAGTCAGTGCAGGAACCATTGACTCCAACGTCAGCATGTTGATGGTGGATATTGTCAGGTTTGTAACAGCTGTCCTGTCCTGCCTCGTGGTCAACAAACTCAACAGAAGGACAGTTCTTTTCCTTGGAATTAACATCAGCGTTGTGTCACTATTCCTTGCCGCACTTCTCCTGTACCTAAGAGATTTCGGCTACATACCTGATGAATACAAATAGACTCCCGTTATCCCCACTCTAGTCTACATCTTCGGGAAGACTTTAGGCATCCTGCCCATCCCCTGGGCTATCGCTGGAGAGATCTTTCCTTTAGAGTACAGGAGCTTAGGTAGTGGAATTTCTGGCATGATTCTCTCCATCATGTTCTTCGTTGTTGTTAAGACAGCGCCATTCTCCTTCAAACAGATCGGTGTTCGTGGTACCTTCTGCGTCTACGGAGTATGTATCGCTGTTTGTGGGATGTTCCTATACTACTTGCTACCAGAAACTCAGGGGAAAACACTGTATGAGATAGAATGTCACTTCAAAGGGGTTAAAGGTGATATCGGACAGGTTGAGCTGCATGAAGGGGAGAAGATGTTGGAACTCAAGAAAGTGGAATGTGGATGAAGAGGGACGGGAAACTACAGGATGTGCTTTACTGCTACGGCACAGTTGGAGTGGCTTTATTTAACACGTTCAGTGCTCCGGCGGTTTATTTTGAGGGGGATGGTATAACCTGGATCAGTTCACCACGGTTATCATGCCTACCATACATGAAGAGGCCGATCTAAACAGAGGACCTTGTGTCATATCGGCCTGACGTCAGTGTGCTAAACAGATGAGGTGATCTGAAGATAGCTCTGATCATGTATGGTTGTAACCTTGCTGACGCTGACGATAGTCATGTCAAGTATCATGGATTAAAAAATAAATTATTTAAAAAACCGAAAATTGTTTAGCTAAAATGTAAACCAGTAACATTGACCCTTTCTAGGGCACTGAAAGTGTTAAAACATAGTAATGAGAGAAATAAACGGATCTGAAGTAAAAATAGTTTTATTCACTTATCTGAGATTGAATTTCACAATTCATAAATTACGTAAAATTAACTTAATAATTAAGATATTAGAGCCGATTCAAATTCATCATCTTAATGAGTAAACAGTACCTACAGTGTACTGAAAAAGGTTCCTAAAATTGTTTAAGAACTTCCGATACTCTCTCAAGTATTTGTAAAACTTCTGTACACTCTTAATACATAATAACAGAACTGACTCTGCGCATCATTAAATCTCCGTTTGCCCTATTCAAAGGCTCACTACTCTTTGCATCTGCAGGAGTCACCCCTCGGAAACTGTCTTCTATCTCCTGAAGAGTCTTGTCCTTCGTCTCTGGCAACATCAGCCAGACCCCGAACATACACAATGCAACCACACTAGCATACAAGTAATACGTACATGATAATCCGATAGAATACGTCAACATCGGGAAACATTTCAGGGCCACAAAGAAATTCAATGACAAACCAAGAATACTGATACCGCTGCCCAAACCACGGTATTCTAACGGGAATATCTCCCCAGAAACCGCGAACGGTATCGAAGAGATACCAACAGTTAACGAAAACATGTAAATTCCTATCAAACCGATTGGCAGCCACTGGCCTTCAAATGGCAACTTGTCATTTTGCTTGGCGTAAACGTAGAGTCCTTTCGCAATGTAGGAGAGGATGCATATCAACCCAGTGCTAAACAGCAAGGTCCTTCTCTTCATCGTCTTCATCAGGTAGACCGCAAGAAGGTTGCAGATAAGCCTCTCGATGTCCAAAGCCACCATAATGACTTTAGCATTTGCTTCTTGCCCTACAACTTGGCTAATAATATCTGTAGCATAGGAACTGATGACATTGATACCAGCAAACTGGAACATCACGTACAAGAACACCATTATAGTGATAGGCTTGTAAAATTCAGGTTTCTTCACAGTCTTCCTCAAATATCTTAAGTACCGTTTTATCTTTGCACAGGCTGACAGATTCTGGTCAATAATACTAGATTTTCTTGCCATTCTCTGGGCAGCTATCATTTTCTCTAATTCATCCAGTTGTTGATCACCGTCCCCTCGGAGCCAGAGGAAAACTTTCCTCGCTTCGTCAAACCTTCCTTTTGAGATCAGCCACGACGGTGACTCAGGAGTGTAGATAATTAGGAGAAGACTTGTAAAACTAATGAATGAGCATATTAAAGCGCTTTGCTCCCAACTGAAGAAACTGCCTAAGGAGTGGCAGAACAGCACTCCTATTGTCAATGATAAAGACACGCATGTAAGAAATGCTCCTCTATTGACGGGGTCAGTCATTTCACCTATGATGATGGACCCCAAAGGCCCCAGCATGCCCATGGCAATGCCTTGTATAAACCTGGCTGCGATGAGACCACCGACGCTCTTCACTAAGAGGAGGAGGAGCCAGCCCAGCAGGACAGGTATTATGGTCAGCAGGTGTGACCGCTTCCTTCCGAGGAGGTCCATTAGAGGTGTGATGATGATGTTGCCCGTGATTAACGCGAAGCCGACGATTGAGGCTGGAATCAGAAAAGTTTTTATGAGGTGACTTTTTTATCGATTCGATATTTAGAACTTTCTACTTCGAGCTGATTTTCTGTGGTGACATCTATCGACGGTCCGTAAAATGTATTTCAGTCAAGATAAGGACAGTAAGATAACATTAAACTAAGTATTCATTATAAAACCGCTATTATGCGAAGAGGGTGGACAGAAACCGTCTGGGTATTAGCAATAAAACGTTACCAGTGTTACCCCACTTACCACCGATCGAATTGGATGTCAAAATTATTTATTATGAAGGATTTCGATATCGGAAATCGAGCTATGGGACTCAAATGGAGCCAACTCCATTTGAGTTTCATAACTCGTTTTCCTTGCCTTTTCCTTGCCTTGCCAGGTGGCATCCCCAAGCATGCCACACCTGGCAACGCGCAGTCATGACCGATGGAGTAAGGCAGCGTACAAGTGGCGACCAAGGAGTAGGAGACGAAGTGTCGGTTGTCAGGCGGCGAGATGACAACATCGCGGGAAGAACTTGGATGAGGCTGGCAAAGCAGAGGCTCAGCAGTGGATGAAGTCGGGTTGTAGATGATAAACATCATCTGTCTAGCCTTTTCCCAACTATGTTAGGGTGAGCTTTTAGTCTAACTTGATGAAGCTGAAAACCAGTATTTTACATGGAGCGGTTACCTATCTGACCTCCACAACCCAGTTACTGGGTAATACATTATCCCTTGGTAAGACTGGTTGTCAGACTTTCGGACTTGTAACGACTGTCAAAGATCCACGAATGTCAGCCGGGATAAACGGCTTAACGTGCGTGCACGAAGGGGTTTTGGTTTGTGAAGATGGTCACCCATTCAAGGACCAACCGCGGCAAGCGTAGCTTAACCTGATCGATCGACCCGTGCAGCTGTTATTAGGTACTTAGCCACAAGCTCCTCTGGCTGTAGATATGTGCTGTACATAATGATGATGATGATGTTGATTTGTTTTTAATTGCGATGAAATATTACGAGGCCCTTAGGGCTGGGCTTTATTCCTCATGAGATTGGCAATACCTACTTTGAGATAACTGAACTGAATTTAACACAAAGAAAGTCTATCATGCTTACCTATCCATGACTCCTCGCTGGGTGTGGCGTGTATGTGAGACTCTGGCAGACGTAGACTGGGGATCAGGATCGCCGAGAAGCCGATGACACAGCCGTGGGCGATGATGTTCGTCGACACACTCGCTGTCACGAACGCCTGAAACATTTGGGTAATTTTATGTTAGGTATTATAAATAATTGTGATTAAGAGGGGTTCATAGCTAGATAATAATAACAGCCACAGGGGTCGATCGAAGGTTCAGCTACGCTCGCCGCGTCGATTCGTGGATACGTGACCATCCATTATAATATATTGATACCCCTCCGCGCTAAACACGTTAAGCCGTTGGAAATCTGACAGCTAGTCTTACAAAGGGGTATCGTATTACCCAGTAACTATGGGTTGTGGAGGTCAGGTACTGTAGGCACTACAGGGAGGTGGGTCGAGGCCTGTCGAGGGAGGGGTGAATGCTTATGCAAATCCCGCACCACCTGCCATAGGCAGAGCTGGAACACCGCGACGGTTTTAGCCGGTAAGAGTCCTTCATGCCCCTCTGTCACCCCCACGATGGAGGAAGTCCATGAGGACTTCCACCGCGCACAAATAAAAACAGTGGCACTCCGGGAGTGCCGATAGAAGCGACACAGAAACAGAATACTTTGCCATCACTCACTGACATATCGGACATTAAAGACGAACACATCCGAAGCGGGTATTTTTTTAATCGTCTTATAAACAAAACACGCGCGGTGTCGCTTACGGTAACAATGGCGTGAGTTCAATGGTTTTATCCCATCTCAAAAAATACCCAAAGCGCCTAAGGAAGCACTTCAAAAAAGTACTAATCCAGGTTTCAGGCTGCTGCAGATGACCGACTACTAAGCTGGCTAAAGACAATGACTTCGTGCTAAATCACTGATTCAACCGCTAAAAGTCGACCTTGGGAAATTTCTAGGCTAAGGACTAACACATGTTTGCATTGTTACCTATTATAAGCATATATTAACAATGTAAATGAACTACAAGTGATTGACATTTACTGAAGTGTTTTACAACCACGTTTCACGATATCATACATGACATATCGTTGCTCGCATGGCTAAGGGTCAGATCACACCGCGACGCGACGCGGCGCGGCGCGCAGTCTTCAAGATAGCAATACAATTAATTATAGACCTTATGTACTACACAAAAAGGTACACAATTCAGTGAGGTGCGCCGCGCGTAGCTCGACGTAGTAGACACAACCTCACTGAATTGTGTACCTTTTAGTGTAGTAGATCAGGGGGCCTAAAAAGGCCACTTTGGCAGAATCATAAAAGGATAACAGAATGGACAGTTAACTGTTAAGTTAATCGTATCAAATCCCATTGGTGAAGCATTTTTCAGTTATTTTTTTTGTCTGTGCTAAAATACCAATCAATCCAATCCCAATCTCTTTGACTGTCTACGTATAGTGCAGCGAAAAAAAAAGAAAAACACGGACTGTCTTCGCCATTTTATAATTCCTTTTATGATTCTCCAAAGTGGCCTTTTTAGGCCCCAAGGTCTATAATTGTGTTGCTATCTTGAAAACTGCGCGCCGCGTCGCGTCGCGGTGTGATCTGACCCTAAAAGTCTTATGATTTTTTAGCTGATTTGGGGTGGGACAGCTACATTTTTCTATTCGTGATTCTTTACATTTTGTTGCCTTTGTGAGGTACGACGGTTAGTGTGGCTAGTGTTGGAGGAAGTTGCTTGGACTGCATTCCGCACCAACCAACGAGTCTATCCTACGCGAGCTCAGAATAAATACCAGACTCTCTACGACCTGTCTCCGCAGAGTTTTGGAATTTTTCGGCCATATAGCGAGGAAAGATGGCAATAACTTTGAACAACTTATGGTTACCGGCAAGGTGGATGGTAAACGTCCAAGAGGTCGCAGCCCTTTGCGATGGTCGGACCAGATAAGCTCTTCTCTTGACACGAAGTTTCATGATACGCTTCACCTGGCCAAGGATAGACAGAGATGGGGAAACATCGTCAGGGAAAAGATGTTTTCAAGGGAGGATCACGACCCTCAGTAATGAGGAATACGACTTGAGGAGGAGGAGGAGACGACGGTTAGTGAAAATGTAAAGAGTCACGAATGGAGGAGTGTGGTTTTCCTGACTATCAGATTAGCTAAAAAATGAGAAAAATGAGATAGGACTTTTAGTCATGCGAGCGGCGATATAAGTTCGCACACGCCATTCGCTCTAGGTACGATACCGTATCTACTTTTAATTACTAATTAATATAATAATTCTCACCGTGAAAACATAGGGGAATTGAGCTTGAAGTAAACTGCCATTCACCACACATTCAACACAGTTTCAATCACAGTCTGAATCATTTTGATTTTTGATAATCCATATAATTATGTTCGAAACCATTGTCATCTCCGCAACGTAAATAACGCAATGAATATTGTTGACTTGTTGAGCTGTCAAAATAACGCAACGAATGTTGTTGTCTTGTTGAGCTGTCAAAATGAAAGGCATCGCTACTGTTAAGAGTTAGTGTGCTACGCAGTTACCCCACTGTTTCGCATACCTACTTACTTAGCACAATCAGCATTTAATGATGTCATTGTACAGACTAGCCCATCAAGCTACTACAATCTGTCTAATTTATTTAACCCTTTGACCGCCACGGACGCAATATTAGCAAAGTTTTATTTGTTATTAAAAGTTGAAGTGCGATGAACGCTTAAAGACGTCATTGGCGTCTCGATCAAGTTATTGAATGACGCTTTAAAGCGTCATTGGCGGTCAAAGGGTTAATAGATTTTCAACTTTATTGCTAAAACATAAAGTTCAAAATTGATTGGCAAAATTTTACAGTTTCGGGTAGCTTGACGTGCGCCGTCTGTACCGCTGCGATGATGCAAAGGATTGACGCTATTGACAACTCAATTCATAAATTTTTTCATCTCTTATACTCGGAAAGTAGTGTTTGTTTGATCCATATTACATAAACTTCTATCACATAGAATAATTTCAGATTTGTCTCTTTTCAAACATCGGAGATAAGGGAAGGGGGGGGACGGTATTTTTTTTTTACATTTTTTATCAAAAGTCGAAAACTGTGCGGCCTAAAAAGAAAACAAAAAATGTTTGGGAATGTGCATACTGCGCTCTTTAATATGGGCCCACATGCTAGTAGCCCCACTTCGAATTTTTCAGATTTTTTTTGCAGATTTTTCCCTTTCAGTCCCTGTTGCAAAAAATATACATATATTTTTATTTCTTTCTTATTTGCAAAATAGTTGGACAAACGTCATCTAAAACTATTCGGAATCTCAAGTCGATAGCATTAGTAGTTCTTGAGAGCTGTGACATACAGACAGACAGATACACAGACTTAGTCTCACCATAAGGGTTCCGTTTTTACCATTTTGGTACGGTACCCAAATTATCAGGCGTTGGAAAAATCAGCCCTTACAGAATAGACCGGCTGATTAATTAACCTTAACCGACTTTATAAAGGTGAAGTGCTGTTTCATTATAATTATGTGCATTCGATAAGATATAGCGGACATATAAGATTACTTAATTACCCTTTTAAATACATTGTTAGATTACGCTTACTGAATTATTTATTGCAAAAGCGCTGTTTTAATTTCTAATTACGATCTTTTGATAAGATATGTGTAATCTAATTGTACGCAGTCTTATTAAAATCGTATTATTCGAGACCTAAGTCGACACGTGGTGGTGAAAATCTGAATCAATTTATCCAGACATTATTCTTGAAAATAATAAATTTATTTAAGAGCACTGCATTTCTAAATTTTCCACCCAATATGCTGCAAGTCGCAGGGCCTATTTTCACGATACATAACAGAATATTCCATTCTATGAAAAAATGAATGAATGAATTTCCCCTAAATAAAAGGAAGATTTTTCAAATACTTGTTAGACCTTGGGGCCTAAAAAGGCCACTTTGGAGAATCATAAAAGGATAACAATTTGAATCGTAATTTGGCGAAGACAGTCCGTGTTTTTCTTGTTTTCGCTGCAGTGCGTAGGTATAATCAAAGAGATTGGGATTGGATTTGGATCGGATTGATTGGTATTTTAGCACAGACAAAAAAAAATAAGTGAAAAATGCTTCACCAATGGGATTTGATACGATTAACTTAACGGTTAACTGTCCAATATGTTACCCTTTATGATTCTGCCAAAGTGGCCTTTTTAGGCCCCCTGTTGTCTTGTATGGATCAGAATGTTGGGCCGCACAAAAGGGATGAATGAAAGGCAATTGCATGAGGCTGAGATGAGAATGCTAAGAGGGATGTGTGGTGTTAGAGTGTTACACGAATGGATATAATATAGGATAGGATATAAACAGAAGTCTGAAAGCGACACTGGTGACTGAAAAGTTGTGTGGAAATCGATTGTAAGGGATGTCATACGGAGAAGGGAGAAAAGTGTGGTGAGGAAAGTTTTCTGTATGAATGTCGATGGCTTTAAGAGTAGGGGAAGACCAAAGAAACGATGGATAGACTGTGTGAATGATGATATGGTTAGAAAGGGGGTGATTCCTCATCCGACGTATCAATTGATTTATTAAGAGCAAACGTTCCAGCCTGCCCGGTTGAATTTCAATTTACACATATTAACCCCGTAACAGTAATAAAAGCTTTTAAGCAAATTAAGATCAAATTGACCGAAGATCTTTGGGGAATGTCCATTAAAGTCTGTGCCTCCATAATTGAGACTATTGCACCTTATTTAGCCTTAGTATTTAATTCGTGTGTTGATCAAGGAGTCTTCCCCGATTTAATGAAATTCAGTAAGGTAATACCACTTTTCAAATCTGGGGACAGTAAAGACACCAATAATTATAGACCCGTATCCGTGTTGCCGGTTTTCAGTAAGGTGTTTGAAAAGATAATGCTTAATCAGATGCTCAATCATTTTAACACGAATAAAATCCTTCACGATCAACAATATGGTTTCACCAAAGGACGTTGTACGACCGACGCCGATGTAACCTTATTAAAACACATTTTTAACGCGTGGGAAGAGGCCCAAGACGCCATAGGAATCTTTTGTGACCTCTCTAAGGCATTTGATTGCGTCGATCACGAAACCTTGCTTTTGAAACTTGAGCATTATGGGCTTGGAAAACTTGCGCTCAGTTTAGTTAGTTCTTATTTAAATGACAGACAACAGCAAGTTCAAATAAATGGTGTCAATTCACATGGTTTAACAGTAAAAATGGGTGTGCCACAAGGCTCGATATTGGGTCCTTTCCTCTTTTTAGTGTATGTTAATGATCTACTCCATTTATTAAAAAATCAACCACAAATGGTGTTATTTGCTGATGACACTTCCTTAATTTTTAAGGTAAATAGACGTGCTACAAACTATGACGACGTAAATAACGCCTTGTAAAGAGTAGTGATTGTGAGATAGTATTGAATCAAGAGAAACTAGAATTCGTCGATGAAACGGTTTTCCTGGGGATCACGCTCGACTCAAGGCTACAATGGGGTCCTCATTTAACATTTCTTGCAGGACGGCTAAGTTCAGCAGCTTATGCTGGCAGAAAAATCCGCCAATTTACTGATATAGATACCGCGAGACTGGTCTATTTTAGTTACTTTCATAGTATCATGTCTTACGGTATTTTGCTTTGGGGACGGGCTGCAGACATTGATTCTATTTTTATTCTGCAGAAAAGAGCCATCAGAGCCATATATAACCTCTGCAGGCGTGATTCTCTAAGGGAACTGTTTAAGGAAATTAACATCATGACGGTACCTTGTCAATATATCTACGAAAACATCATGTATGTAAGAAAAAACTTACATCTTTTTGGTAAAAGAGGTGAAAGACATAATTATAGTACTAGGAATAGGGACCTATTAGTTCAACCAGGTTTCAGACTGGCTAAAGTAGACTCATCTTTTATGGGGTACTGTTTAAAATGTTATAATAAAATACCTCCCCACATTCTTCAACTGAATGAGACAAAATTCAAGTCTTGTATAAAACGCACACTATGCAGTCAGGCATATTATAAGTTAGGGGATTACATCGCTGATAAAAATGCCTGGCTCAATGCTGGTCCTGCTCCACAACCACAACTAATTGATTAACACTTGAAAATACTGTTGGAGCTGCTGAAGATTGTAAGATTATCTTTGCATTGTATAAACTCAATTTCCTTTGCATTGTATAACTGCATAGCACAGATGTGAGTTCTATGTAAGTATACCTTCTTTACCATTTACCGGGTAATATATCTTACATTGACTTGAATGTGCCATGGCGGCTGATAGTATGTCATGCTCACACAAATGTCTCGCTGACGGTGGCGTGTGTATTGGATCATTTAGCTCCCTTCAAAATGGTTGAGCTGAATGGTGCTGATCCATGCGTCATGTTCGTGAACGGGCGCCGTCAGTTGGGGCTGGTCATCACTCAGCTGCCTAGGCTTATTTTTAATTATTTTATTTTTGGATTGTTGTCTTCTTACTATTTGCTGTACTCTGGACGCTCTTAACGCGTACGTATTTTTTTACATCGTTCTCACATATAATTGTAAATTCAACATTAATGATGTAACTAATATTTTTGTAAAAATACAATTTAAAAGAGTGTCCATGGAGTTTCTTGCCCGTTCTTCTCCATAGGTACCTACGCTTTGGAATGGGCAACTAGCTTCATATTTTCTGACTGACCGACTTCTTGACAATTCAAAAGTGCCTGTAAATGGTTTAATTGAAATAAATGGTTTGAGTTTGAGTTTGGTGACTACCGAGATGACGACTAATAGAGAAGTATGGGAGGAAAAGACATGTTGCGCCGACTCTAAATAAATTGTAATGAAGACAGGAGAATGACTATGACATTACCACAAACTTCTTTATACTGTGACATATAACATATATGTATATAACAGAAGATAAAAGTCATGTCCACACTGACTTTAAATTATCATCAAACAAATCAGTTGATTTGATTCGATTAATGCTGTAAAGTAAGTAGGTAGTTGTAATTACTATAGTAGATAAATTAATCATTAGCTAAAACACTAATCACGTCGCAGTAGTATCTTCCGTATACTACTGCGACGTGTAAAGTGTTAACAATTTTGCTTTTCTTTTCTGGCATTTGGAACTTCTACGATTAAAAAGGCTCGCTAAATACCTATTGTAAAAAGTATAAAATTAATGTAGATTTCTCGCCGGCTGATCGACACTTCACGTGACGGCTGGGTCGTTCTTTGGCCAAATGCCATTCAACGTGGCAATGCTGCCGTCTTCTACCGATCGATTCCGTAAAAATCTCACCGTGAAAACTTAGGTGAAATGAGTTTGTTTTTGGTAGGAATTTACACTGTTAACAGCTCACTCCACGCTCACTTCACCTAAGTTTTCACGGTGAGATGGTTACGGAATCGCACTGCTGGGCACATTTCCGGATGACAGCGATGCGGAGGAGTAGGTACTCCGAGTGACCCACCTCGACGCCTAAATAAATTCTTTTGTTTTTATATTTATATAAATAGTTACTTAGTTAGTCTTTTAATTTAGCACCTAGTGTAAATGTTCAGTTATGAGATTATGAAAATAAATGATAATACATATATAATATCTAGATCTAGAAAGAGTCCTTTCATTTACGAACTGTTTATTTATTGAAATTTATTATACCAACAAATATTTAATGGTCTAAAATTGTAAGTAATGTAATTTTAAATTTGTATTGTAAAATTTGTAATTTGTTATAATATTACTGTTGACATGCATGTATATGTAAACTCACTTTGTGTACCTACATTTTATTGCCCTAAGGACAGGACATAGCTGTTCGCAAAACACTAAATTAACACCAGCTGTAATATGTACACTTTCCTATGATCCACACACAGATATCCGTGGATCCTCAATAAAGACGAATTGAATTGAATTGAATAGTAGGTACCTACCTGTGGATGCCAATTTGCAGTGCTCTGATTTGATTATTTCTATAATTAAACCCGAAAATGTAATTAAATTAATCTGATTAAATTCTGCTTGACAACCGAATCGGACGTACCTACCTACCTATCAACCATGTGTTAACGTGCAAAACGTCAATCATACGATCGTTTTCTGATAAGTCTAGAAAATTACGCATTTACGATATGATACCTTGGGATAACAATAACACTGATACTAGCATACGATACGATCTTATCTTGACATCTAATAATTTTGATTCACGATATTGAGCAATAAAACATACGACGTTTGTGTACCTACTTACATAGGTAAGTACCTACATGTTACGACGCCATGTTGCGAGAAAAATCCTTGGGGGTAAATCCGTAATACACTAAGGCCGCTTTCCGAATTAGCTATAATCGCTCACAGCGCTCACATCATCTCACATGCGTTCCGATTTAGATATTACGATTATGACAGTTGAGAGCTGTCAACAATTCGGAACGCCCGTGGACGCGCTCACAGTGCTTCCTCAATGTAAAAACGATATTATTACAGTATTTCAGTGTGCAAACACCACATTTTTTCTTCAGTTCTCCTTCTTTGGTTAGGTGGCGACTGTCAGCCAGAAACACACAATTCCGAAACTGCCACGTTAGTTTAATTTAAAGATGATGCAACTCAAAACAAAACACACACTGGCACATCCTCACACACACACTGTCATTTTTGACAGCGCTCACGGTGATTTCTAAAAGCATGGTCGGCGTTATCGCAAGATGCCGCATGTCATGACGTCATCTATGACGATTCACGGGACATCGTTATCGCGCTCACGCTAATTCGGTACGGGTTTAAGCACGCTCAAATCGATCATTTCCCAACTCGGAACGCAGGGTAACAGTAGCGATGGCAATCATTTTTGACAGTTGAGCGACATTCATTGCGTTATCTGCGTTGTTGAACATATGAAGCAATGGATTAGCAATATCCTTCAAAATTATTCAGATTGCGATTGATATTGTGCTGGTTCAGGTTTTAAAACATGACATGGCCAAAGTAAATTAGAATTGTAAGACATGTTGCGCTGAGCCCAAATAAATTGGAATATGGACAGGTGAATGATGATTCTTATTGAAATAAGTCGGTAATTTATGTCAGTAAAATTGATCCAATCTACTGACAAGTACTTACTTCAAACATCATAATGTTCCCACTACTGGGATACAGGCCTCCTCTCTGTGAGAGGGGGTGGGCCGTAATCCACCACGTGGCCCCAGTTCGTATTGGTAGATGTCACATGTCTTCGAAGTTTTGGTTCTAGGACATGCCGGTTTCCTCACGATGTTTTCCTTCACCGTTTTGAGAGCAGTGGTGATGAAATAATTTACACAAAGTAAAGCGCCTGACTGGGTTCGAACGCAGGACCTACAAACTCGTAAATCGCGGCCGAAACCACTGTGCCACAACACCACTGCTCTCTACTCACTCACTTCAGACAATTCTGCTGTCGCGATTTATTTGTCAAAAATATAAACAAATATGAATTAATGGAAAAAATAACTTTAATTCCTACAAATTAAAGTTCAGTTTACGCTACAACTTCAAACATTTTTATAAATTTTTCAAATAGTGCTATAGTCACTCTGAAATCAACTTAAAGCCTCCTCTACACGTCGTCAGATTCATCAGCGGATGGCCATCTGCGAATGCCTCCGCCGACGTGTAGACGGGGTAATTTGCTAGTCTGTGGTAGGTATTTAGCCTCTGCCGACGTCAAATACCTACCACAGACTAGCAAACTACCCCGTCTACACGTCGGCGGAGGCATTCGCAGATGGCCATCTGCTGATGAATCTGACGACGTGTAGAGGAGGCTTTATAGTCATTGAAATAAAGTTGATAATTGTTTAACTTGAAATAGGATGACCATGACACAACATGATTCACACACCAAATAGGAAAATACAATAAACCATACAAGACCAACCAGCACTTCACCTAAACAATTCTCAATACTGACCAAATTGTGCTAATAACTGTGCTAACGTCGTGAAATAAACACCACCATTTAAAGATCTTTACGCTAATGTCATTTCTACGTATTTTTACCGTCTTAAACTGTTATTGATGACAGAATGTTCCGCTTTTAGCATGTGTACCGAACTACAGATTACAATGGGTACCTACTTCACAAATATTGACACTGTCACAAGAACTATTGAGCGATCAATCTTCATTAGCTTAGCTGTTGTAAGATTACCTTCTTGTACAATCAACAAATAACGGAAAACAATAGGGTACTTGGAAATCGTCACTACTTATGGACCATTATTCATACAGAAGAAAGGTTTTTCTTTGTGTTTACTACATTGTATACACAAAATCATCCACTTCAGCGGGACTTTCAGACGATAGCTCAGCCAATAATGTTATCCCACAGCTGAGACATAGGCCTCCGCTTTTCGAGTGGCTTAAGGCCATAGCACACATATCAACTCGGAAAGGGATCGTCACCGTATCGCCTTTCGCCTAGCCGTCAAACAGGCGTCAACCTAACGTAAGCATGTAACCAAAGCGGATCAGCAACTCCGATACAACGACTCGGCTACGGCTAGGCGACGCCGCGCTTACGTCTCGCCGACCGCTGGTTGATGGTGCAGCAGGCAGGCCGCGGGAGTGGTGAGAGAGGTAAGGGTGGACGAAGAGACATATAAGCTCGGGTACGGAGAGACATAAGCGCGGGGACGACGAGCCGTAAGCGCGGGAACTGCAAGTTGACCACGCACCACACCGCTGTTCGTGAGCTTGTCCCCAGGCGAGGTTACGATTACGTTACATTACGATTCCGATTAGTTTTCGTTACAGTAGGGAGTTTCTTCTCCCTTAATGATTTCAACTTTTTGATTTGAATTTGTAAAGCCTTGCATAGGTACCGTGCAGGTACCTATGCAAGGCTTTACAAATTGCTGCATGGTACCTCCATGGGTAGGTTTTCATTGTTCACCACTTAAAGGGTTATGCTAAACCCCGACGACGCGATGGTTATCGATAACGATGGGTAGCTAGCCAATTCAAAATAACCGTGAATTACAATTATAAAATAAATGCCTCAGATATTATATAAATAACCTCTTCGATGATGGTAACTGTAAGGTCCTTTTTTTATTAAATACAGTGTAAAATCTTGCTATTCTTCCGTGCTCGTCGAACACTTAGTGATCGATGTCGCAGCCAGCTGGCTAGCCGTTTAGTTAACCGCCGGCGGCCTTTCAACTAACGGCCTGAATATTATTCAATTAAGGCTTAGGTCGGAACTGTAACCAATCACGCGCGAGCCGAATTGGTTGCAGTAACTAAGCCAGGGCACCCCGACCAAATGGGTTAGGTTAGGTTAGGTTACAACTGTCATCAACCACGTGCGAGCCGAGTGAGCGAAGCGAGACGAGCACTACTTCCACAGGCCAAAACGGCTAATTTAACCAGTTGGCTGCAACAGTAGAGACAAGACAGCTATTATAGGTTTAGGTATGCCATTGAAAGTCATAATGACGATCATAAAATAGCACTGCGATAACTCGATAAGACTGATTACTGAGATTAGCAAAGACAACAGTTAATGAGTCGGAAATGTGACATAATAACGGTTTAATATGTTGCAGCTGGATGAGAGTTGCCGAAAATCGAGTTACATGGTGGCGTGCAATAGCTATGACTAGACTATGTAAAGGCTATGTCCAGCAGTGGACTGCTATAGCCTGATGATGATAAGGTAGCTCTAAAGGAACAACGCCACGTGTTTTATTATATGGAACTGTACGTTCAAACTTAGATACTAATTAATGTGATCGCCTCGGAAAGCACGTTAAGCCGTTGGTCCCGGCTGTCAATCGAAGATGTTTGACAGTCGTTACTGGTAGTCAGAAGCCCGAAAGTCTGACTACTAGTCTTACCAAGGAGCAGTAACTGGGTATTGAAGGTCAGATAGATAGAGGAGTCGCTCCATATAAAATACTGGTATTCAGCTGCATCCGGTTCCACTGGAAGCCGACCCCAACATAGTTGGGAAAAAGCAGGCAGATGATGATGATGATTATGGATTACTACTAGGCAAGAGAGAATAATTATCGTGGTAGATATCTGGATCCTCTTGAGATTATCCTCCTCTTGAGGTGGTACACCTTGTGTTGTCATCTGACATTATGTTGAGCTGAGGTCGTTTTGGCATTATAATCTTTGTTTTCTGTTCTTATAGTTTTAAGATGTATTTATTTTGCTGTAATGCCAACAAATGCATTTTTCCATTTTTCATTCTCCCTTTCTATTATTGCGCTTGGTAAACAGATTTGAGCATGCAGTTTATTTAAAAGAATTGGGGTGTCCATATTTAGATAACTACTTATATGGTTTTTTAAACATACACCTTAAGCCCTGAAGGGCAAGCCTGCCTGCTGAAGTACACAGTGGTTCTTTGTGGCATTAAAATGTAAAAATATTAGTAAACAACCGCCGTATTTGATAGATATTATTCAAGTTATAATTGGCACTACTGATTTAAAATTAATTAAGTATCAATTTAAAGTTTTAAAAGTAGCACAAGCTAAGCATGTTATTAGGGACAACGCCAGTATACAATAAGAATGTATGTAAACTTAATAAAATTTGCACGCTTGCTTGCAGGCAGAATACAATGACACTTAGGTTATAAGATCTTACCTTTACCAAAACAATGTATTTCTAGCAAATAAACGTTTGATTTGATTTGATTTAGGCAATAATAAAGACCATAATGATTCATTTTCCAAAACTACCCTTTAAAAGTGGGTGTTGGTAGTTCGTTGGGGAAACTACGAAATCCGCGCGGACGAAGTCACGGGCTAAGTGCTAGTTAAATTATAAATGTTAATGAATATGAAAGTTTTCATCGTCCACAAGTATCTAATGGTTCCATAAAGGTAATAAATACCTAGAATGTGATCCTTATCCTTTCATTTAGCTATAATCTAAGGTTTTAATCCTCATTTTTTCATTATATTTACAAAAGGTAACACTAACCTGCTTCCAAAACGGAGACCCTTTCTTCTCAGTCCCCGCTGTCTCACTTTTCTGTAATTCACCCATATTACTCTCTAATTAAAAGTTCACCTACTTCGCCAAACTTTTTAAAATATTCTGCAAATCATTGTGCACACGTTCACTCCACTACACAGTCGATGGACAAAGGTGTTCGTACATTCGTTATTAACTAATCGAAGCGATATTACTAAGGAGATAAGATAAATCTTATTGTGCTATAGTTATGATTAATTTTAAAACGATTCTGTCGAGTTCTGAACAAGCACTGACGGCCTCAGATCTACATATAACTTATCTATATATATAAAAGAAAGTCGTGTTAGCTACACTATTTATAACTCAAGAACGGCTGAACCGATTTGGCTGAAAATTGGTAGGGAGCCATAAATCAGGAGACGGACATAGGATACTTTTTTTGTAATACTTTTTTTTTTCTTATAGGAGTAGGGTTGGAGTAGTGTAGGAGTAGGTTAGGAGTAGGGTAGGAGTAGGTTAGGAGTTGAGTAGAAGAAGGGTAGGAGTAGGGTAGGAGTAGGGTAGGAGTAGTGTAGGAGTAGGGTAGAAGTAGGGTAGGAGTAGTGTAGGAGTAGGGTAGGGGTTGGGTAGGGTAAGCTGTAGGACACCTCGCGAACGAAGTAGCGCCGGGCAGCTAGAAAAAAATTATATGGCAAAACAACGTTTGCCGGGTCAGCTAGTAATAATATACAGGGTTATTGGTAAAACATTAACAACCTCTTAAGAGGTCATTGTACTCATCATTATGAACAACTTTTACTATGGGACCAAACCTGAAATCGCGAAAAAAAATCAGCTGTTCCCTACATTTATGTTCGTTTAACTCGTCAAAATGTAGGGAACAGCTGATTTTTTTAGGACAAACAAAGAAAAGCAAAAAGCGCGGGAAACTTCTAACTTGGCAGACGCGTCCTTTTTGACCTTTATTTTCTTTGAACTAAAGAAATCACACTAATATATGTTTGTGAGTGTGTGTGTATGTGTGTGTGTGAGTGTTTATGTTTGTTACTTCTTCACGCTCAAACGGCTGGACCAATTTTGATAAAATTTGGTATGGAGGATAGCTGACATCCTGGATTAACATAATTATAGGCTACTTTTTATCCCGATATTCCCACGGGATTGAAACTTATGCGGGTGAAACCGCGGGGCGCAGCTAGTAATTAATAAACATGGCATTGGCTAATTGCACAAATCGTGCAAAACGAAAGAAGAAAAAAGACACAAAATTACAGTTGCTCGCAATTACGTCCATTTTGACAATTCAGTCATCTTCATTGCTTTATTTATCTTAATGAGCAGACGAATTTTTCAAACCTATGAAGCATAGTATTAGGAATTTCCTTAGAGACTCTCCGATTGTGATTGATAGTGTTTTACACAATTCTGGTGCTGGTAGATAGCAATGATGGCCCAGTACCACTGCTCTCGAAACGGTGAAGGAAAACCTCGCGAGGAAACCGGCATGTCCTAGAACCAAACATTCGAAGACATGTGACATGATCTACCAACCCGCAGTGGGCCCGAGTAGTAGATTATAGCCTACTCCCTCTCTCTGAGAGGAGGCCTGCGTCCCAGCAGTGGGCATTGGCAGACTGTGCAGGTGCTGGTGTTACATACGGATTGACTCTATCGACAGCTCACTTCATCTTGTCAGCGGGATTGTCCGAAAGGGTTACCGCTGGCCCGGAACATAAAGGGCTAAGGAAGGAACACGGGTGGGTTTTAGTCAGTAAGAGTCTGACGCTCCCTTCCGCTCCACTTAGAGCGGGAGGAGGAGGGAGGAGTCATTTGATGATTTCCAATCCGAAAAAAAAAAAAAAACTTCGTCTCTTTACGGTAGGATTTTTACAGAAAAGATTGTTTGGTTAGCAAGTTCTTACTAAATGCTTTGTTTATTGACATGTACAGCAAATGACAACGATTCGTCATCGACAGAGCAATGTTTATGATGATATATCAGCCATATTTTGTAATCCTCCGTTGTTGAATACGGATTTGTAAGGCTTTTGTTGTAGGAACGTGATCTTGAGGGTTTATTGTCATAAGGCTCAAGTGTAGTTTGCATGCAGTCTGATTTGAAAAGGTGGGATTAATTAAGGTTGTTTCACAGGTTGTTTAAAAACTAACTGTACCTACCTACCTAGATGTGTGCGGCGGCAAAAAGAAATGGTCTTTCCGGGGATCAATTGCGATTTGATTTGGTATGGTAACCTAGATACTATTTTTTTTTAAACCGTTTGTATTGAAAAGTTTGTAATGCCATTTTTTTACAGTTTTTTTATATTTACTCATAACAATTGACATATTGTCAATTATTTTCTATTTGCAGTACCTACATATGTTACGATTAAATATTTAAGATATTATTTAAGAGTAAATGTTAAATAAATAGTAATACCAACGACCTAGTAGGTATACCTAATAATACCTAGCTACTTGGCTGAAAAAAATTGTACCTTGGTTTAAATTTAATCACGAAATACCATTGCACTAGAAATGCGAAATTGCCAGCCCGCGCAGGGTGAACGCAGTAGTTTACATGCAGTCAGATTAGAAAAGGTGGATCATTATCATCACTATTACCTATACTACTTAGTTGTGCTCGTGCTAAAAAAGTACTCATACCCGACCCATTTTGATCAATAGGCCTACCTAGTAACTAGTATACAGGGTTATTGGTAAAACATTAACAACCTCTTAAGAGGTCATTGTACTCATCATTATGAACAACTTCTACTATGGGACCAAACCTGAAATCGCGAAAAAAAATCAGCTGCTCCCTACATTTATGTTTGTATAACTAACTCGTCAAAATGTAGGGAACAGCTGATTTTTTTCGATTCAAATCATGATTATAACGAGTATCTACTTAGTGCCATATTTTCATTTATTTAGGCACCTTAATTTTTTAGAAATATCTTGCGGAGTTCCTTTACATGAAATAAATGGCTTAAGTATTTTGATTTGTAAGGATCTCTAGCATGTCATCAGAAACACAAGTGGAATTCAAATACCTACGCATTTCACCAGAAAACGCATGTTGACAGAAACGCATCTCGTCAGATTTGCACCACGTCAAAGATGCAGGTCGACAAACACGCAACTTAGCAGATACGCGTCTCGACAAACACGCAACTTGACAGATGCGCGTCTCGATAAACACGCAACTTGACAGATGCGTGTCTCGACAAACACGCAACTTGAAAGATGCGCGTCTCGACAAACACGCAACTTGACAGGTGCGCGTCTCGATAAACACGCAACTTGACAGATGCGTGTCTCGACAAACACGCAACTTGAAAGATGCGCGTCTCGATAAACACGCAACTTGACAGATGCGCGTCTCGATAAACACGCAACTTGACAGATGCGCGTCTCGACAAACACGCAACTTGACAGATGTGCGTCTCGACAAACACGCAACTTGACAGATGCGCGTCTCGATAAACACGCAACTTGACAGATGCGTGTCTCGACAAACACGCAACAAGAAAGATGCGCGTCTCGATAAACACGCATCTTGACAGACGCGTGTCTCGACAAACACGCAACTTGAAATATGCGCGTCTCGACAAACACGCAACTTGACAGATGCGCGTCTCGACCAACACGCAACTTGACAGATGCGCGTCTCGACAAACACGCAACTTGACAGATGCGCGTCTCGACAAACACGCAAATTGACAGATGCGCGTCTCGACAGATACGCAACTCGACAGTCAATTAACAAATAGGATTTAAGCGCTTGTAGTCATTACGTACGCAATTAGTCAAACAAAGTAATATATTACGTATTTTATAATACTCGAAATATTACATAATTAAAATTATCTATCTATTTATTTTTTTATTATTATTGACATGCGTATCTATTTAAATGAATGTACTTAAGTCATACGAATAACTACTACATTTGCTTTTAAATCCGTTATTTTTGAAGATATTATGCACAAAAGCCTACTATCACAAAACGCGCTAGATAGAGAAACATGGCTAATTCCATTATCATGTTTACCTAAGTATTAAGCACCTAAGTTTTATGTCCTTTAGCGGACCATTAGCTGACTAATCTCATTATCATGATTCTTTAAGAAAGCCTGGTAATCAGCCAATTGACCGTGGAATATGTTGAACTAGCTACGCCCCGCGGTTTAACCAGCATTTTCGATCCCGTGAGAATATCGGGATAAAAAGTAGCCTATCATATAATCCTGGTTATAAACTATCTGTGTGCCAAATTTCATCCAAATCCTTCCAGCCGTTTGTGCGTGAAGAAGTCACAAACATATAATAAACACACACTCATACAAACTTTTGCCTTTATAAAATTAGGGGGATCACAAGCTCATCAGATCACAACTCTATCATATAAAGATAAAATATGTTTTTATTACCTTTATTTCATGTGTTAATCGCTTTTTTCAGCCAAATAGGTAATACTAGCTTCGGCCCGCGACATCGTCCGCGTGAAATTTTTTGTTCCCCCGTCTTGTCGCATCGCATCGGCATTTATGTTCGTGTAGTTCGTCAAAATGTAGGGAACAGTTGATTTTTTTTTGCGATTTCAGGTTTGGTCCCATAGTAAAAGTTGTTCATAATGATGAATACAATGGCCTCTTAAAAGGTTGTTAATGTTTTACCAATAACCCTGTATACTAATAATAAGGCTGAAGAGCTTTTTGAAGTGAAACTTCTTTACGCACGCTTGACTTGGGGAGTAAGCTGGCGAACGCGTGACGTAAGCGTTACGAAAAGTGTGATCGGGCAAGGCGAACGGAAGTTAAGTGGGGGATATAAGCAAGAGACAGCAGTGCGCGCGCACATTTTCTTTCTCTCTTCCTCTCATAGCCAAATACGTTCCGTATATCTAAAAAGTTTTTTTTTTTTTTTTTTTATCTAAGTTTCACTTCAGTCGTGTGGTCATAAGCACACTCGTTTTTTTTTCTCTGTTTGAACGCGCTAATATCTGGAACTACCAGTCGGATTAGAAAAATTCTTTTTGCATTTAATAGCCCAATTCTTGAGGAAGGCTATAGGCTATTTACCATCTCCCTGGAGCCCTTAGGAGCCGAGCAAAAATAAAAAAAAACAGAAATAACACAGTAATGGTGGACGCGGACGAAGTCGCGGGCAGAATATAGTCATTAATATTTAGGCAAGATTATGCGTCATGGGTCGTCCGGATAGTGATGACAAAGCGAAATCGGTAGCTCTACATTTATATGAATGATCCACTATTGATTTAGTATACCTACTGCAGTAAAAGAGGAATGACTACCTACACGACTAGTTATTGGCTTGTTTTTAGGCCTGGCCGTGACAAAATGATAATCAAATGTAATCGTGACACGTCATCGGTTTCGTTATCGTTAGGAGTCATCAGACTGTTACTAAGGTTTTATCTGGAGGTAGTGTAATCACAACTGAAATTAGGAGATATAGATAGGTTACTGTGAGGCTTGTGGGTAAGTAATAACAGCCAGCCGTTAAGCTACGCCTGCCGCGGTTGGTCCCTAGATGGGTGACCATCTTCACTTACCAAGACCGCTCCGTGCCTCGGCCGCCGTTGGTCCCGACTGTCATTCGTGGATCTTTAACAATCATTACGGGTCGTCAGAAGCCCGAAAGTCTGACAACCAGTCTTACCAAGGGGTCAGATAGGCAGTCGCTCTATGTAAAATACTGGTATTTAGCTGCACCCCGTTATAAGACTGGAAGCCAACCCTAACTTAGTTGGGAAAAGGCTAGGCAGATGAGATAGGTTAATTCTTGATAATAGCCTAGAAGTACAACTGGCCTAGTATAATAATTATCATAATTATAATGGCGTCAAGAACGCATTCTCTCGACCGCACTGTAAGATCCCCTAGGCCAGCCGTCAGAAATCCCCATAGTTCTCCATAGTTTACGAAAATAGATGTCTCATCGCGTACAGTCCAAAGTACAGTTTAATGCTCAGAATAATTATTAAAATGATGTCAGATTTTACTGTAGCTATTTTCGTGGACCAGAGTTATGAACAGCGCCATCTAGTAGATTCATAATGAGTTACGAAAGAAAGCGCGTAAACCCAGCACGCAGCGTAGCCAGCTACGAGCTTTCCAATACTTCGTAGTTTCGTAGCACAGGCTGCTTGTAGGCGCGTAGACTATAGGCTACGCAGCTACGGCCCGCGACAGTGACAAAATATTAGAGCTGTTTTGCATTAAAACAAAACAGTTATTATGTTATGAAAAACACATAGCATTGGGTGAAGAAGCAATCTAAAATTTAGTATATAAATGCCTTAATAATCATAAAAAACGTACCTCGTAGTTCTTGTCTTTGTTACCTGTGGTTCTTTTCCAAGGCAGAAGTCGGGCCATCCTTGGCCACAGCTGTCATTTTCAAATGTCATTCATAGAAGTCTTCAAAACTCAACAGCAAGCACATTGCTCCAATGCTATGTGTTTTTCATAACATAATAACTGTTTTGTTTTAATGCAAAACAGCTCTATTATGTTTCCTTCCAAACACATAGCATTGGGTGAAGACCTGTTTGATATCTGCTGGTGAAAGAACACCCGAAGGATGTAGACGCTATTTGAATTATATATTAAATGAAATTAATGAATATTTCTGTATGTACTTATTCATTAAATTTTGAAACCGAAAATTAAAGGTTTTCAATTTCTTGATTCTAAAAAATTCAAAAATTAACAAATCTTCCATAAAATGTTATATATTGTTAACAACTTGCCTTATATAGGGTGAACATAAAATATAAAGCTATAATGATAATTTAAAATCGATGAGATCTAAATTGAATTAAAATAATAATCTCATTCATTATTAAAGGATAATTGGATCACTCATAAGATCCTATCCTTAATTAATCAAAAGTACAAATATTTTTGAATCTCAAACTTTATAAAGATGTGGGAAAACAAACTCAATGTTTAACACAACAAAGTCAAAATCCCATTGGAACTGAAATTTATTTAGGACCTTTTATATTACTATGGTTTATAGATTAATCCTCGCATGTAAATGAAGTATAATTCTATTCATTTACCAATTAAATTGACTTAAAATATGAAAATATCATTTAAACAAACATATTTAAATATTTTCATTGAGAATTGAAAATTCTCATATGATACAGTCCATATCTTCGTCCCCCTTCACCGAGAGGAGACCTTTGTCTCATCAGTTGGAACATTATAGGCTGATCATTCTAAGTACTCTTGAGGGATAGCCCTCCTTAACTACTTTACAGAAGTAATCATTCTGTAAGCTTAGTGGTTCTTCCAGTTAGATTTTTTCTGATGAACTAATCACCAGTCAGCCTCCCGAAGGCTACCACAGACCTCTTCTGACTTCATGGAGGCTCCTCTAACATAGTTTGTTTAGAAATCTTTTGAGCAAGTTTAGACACACCTGTTATTGTAAACCAAAATCAACAATGATTATGGTAGCTTTTAAGTAAATTCTTTGTCAGTGTCTTTAAGCCAAATCTTGGGCGCACTTTGCTTAGTTACCCTACTTTTAACATCTCTTGCATACTGACAATTTGTATTGTAAGTATTGTACTCATGTTTGAGCAAACAAATGATTGTCTTATATTATTTAACATTTAAAAGTTGTGGGATGTCTTACAATATTAGAGTATGGAAATCTCTGCTAATCAAGGGGTAATTTTCTATTACATACGGGTGACTTTCTAAATGGACAAGAAACTGTCTAGATGTCATGCAATCTACACTATGAGTCTATGACATTCACCTCTGAATACGAGCTTTATAAATAATTATTGTGGATCTTCAACTACATTTGAGCAAGTCCCTTACTCATCTACCAAATACTGCCCCTTCTAACCTGACTGCCCTCCCCCCCCCAAATTTTCCAAGCTAGGAGTTGCAGCTTGTCAGGTCTAAGAGGTTCTTACTTAGTTCTTGTATGGGTAGGTACTGGCTCTCTGAGACCTCTTGTCTCCAAGTAAGGGAGCCAGGCACACCGGATCCAGTATGGAGGGATTTATACATAGTACGTCCCTGCCCCTTTTCCGAGGTTAAATGACTGAGCACTCGGTCTTAAATTGGGTGAAGAGAAACACCCAGCTAGTCAAAACTGTCACTTCTGAACAGAATGCATCGCAGAAGCTTGCCAAGCCATCATTTGAGTCTCCTGTGATGTAATGTCGCACAGCGGCCGACTTATCTGACGCGAAAAGGTCTACATCGGAGACGCCCCACTTTGAAACATGGCCTCCGAGGCCTGGGGCCTAGAGCAACAGGCGCCAATCCGGCTGGTCTGTTCCTAGATAAGCGGTCGGCTAAGACGTTATTATACCTTTAACCTCCCCGGGAGATAAACCGCTGACAGAGTAATTCTAGTGTTCAGCTAATCTGCTAACTTCGTCATTTTGTAAGTTAGGTTCAGGATCACTAGGGATGTATGTACCCTTGTTCGTTTATCCTAAGTTTGCGACAAATGGTCTGTTGACGGATTGAGCTAGAATACAGCACTCTGAAGACTGGCTTTGGCTGATTATTACTGCGTATATGGCAAACATTTCTCAAGTTAGAGTGCCACTTTTTTCTGGTTTGGTCAAGTTCCTGGCAAGAGTAGAATATTAGAATATTCTTTATTATGTACACCATACAAACTACAGATATAAGTGTAGAATGTTTTACATAGGGTGACTCAATGGGCGGTCTTATCACTAAAAGCGATATTTTAAAGACCTCTTTTGAATGGATATAGTAGCCCTTTGGGCTCCTTACCCTTCCTCCACGGCATGTGTGGACAGGAAGTGGGTTATCCATATATAAAGGAACTGAGCTGTGGTCTCTCAACAGCCACTGGCCACCACATTAACTCTTGACAAACCAGTGGAGCAACCTTTTTTCATTTGTCTTGGTCTGCTCTTCTCAAATATTCTTTGATGACAAGCATTCCAATAAAAGGATAGCAAAATTTAGCTTTTTGAACTTGTCTCAGAGAACAAAATCTCTTTATTAGGAGCATTGATAATATTATCTTCCTTTCTACCTTGCCTGCAGGCTGCAGGCAGGCTGTGATTGCTATCAGTGTTCCATAAAACGCCTGGATAATTCTAACTCCTGATTGAGATTTAGAATTAGCTTTGGAAATTCATTTGTCACCCAAGCTTTGTTAAGACCCACAGTCTCCGAGACAGCTTTTGCTAGTGAGCCAGCAAAAAATTATCTCAACTAAATAAAATAGATATTGCAGATTAAATTGTTACATGCAAACACCACAGGGTTGCAAATTGTCTGCCACTTAGTTGGCTAATGCTACAATTGTCCCGGGAACTGAAGAAAAGCCAAAAGGGGTGTGTTGTCAATTCCCATATTTCTCTTGGTTCTAAAAGACTCTCCGGAGTCGTTGGTGTGAACTATGGCATGAACAGCTTCCCTTCATTAATACATAATTACTTCCGTTTAACTTTTTAGTAATACCGGAGTGTAAACAATAGGCTATTTGATTATAATATCATAATCTTAGATATCCGCATAGATTAATATGATTGGTTTAATAGAGATTTGCATTAATTATATTAACTAAAGATACTTACTTGTATCTCAAAATAGAAATGTTTTGAATATAAATGTCTTCCAGATTTGACTTCCTGTTATGATTTTCAGTATGAAACGGAAACAGGTTTGCAGTCTTTCATTCCCTAGCTTTCGACATGGTTCTTTAGACAGCCTGAATCTTGTCTCTAGTGTGTATCTTGGCCTAGTTATTTTAGATATGATCCTCATTTATCATGTTTCTTTTTATTTTTTTAATAAAATAACTATTTTCTTATATTAACCAATTTTAAATTATTTATTGCCAATTGGATGTATTTGCTCCACTGCAAATATAATAAATATCTAAATGATATAGGACACTGATGAATGCCAAGAAGATCCTGATGGTCCTGTTCCTGACCATAACTATAAGATTTCCTTAAATATTACAAAATACAGCAAAAAATATACAGTATAGCATAATAAGTTATAAGTAGTTATAACCTTGTTTAAATATTTAACATTTCTTATTAGTTATAAAACTTATGTAATTTTTAATTATTCATCTTAATGTTCTAATTGCACATTAGAGTTAGAGGTCCTGAACCTCTTCAATGTAAGTAACAACTGCATACTGCGTGAGAGCAATGAACTAAGTAATTACACTCCTGGATAGGAGTGTACTGACTACCTCCAAAAGGGGTAGGATACAATCCTAGTGGGTAGGTTGCTGCTCAATTAACAAATGTCTGTAGAACTACTTAAGCAGCTAGCTCCTTTTCTCTAGACCCACATATTAGAGATCCCAGCCACACCTCCCTCCGCGGGGGCTAAAAATTGTTTTTATTTTTGTTTCGTGGCCTATGTACTCACTCTCAGTGTGTCGAACACATAGGGTAGGTGAGCATACATGTAAGGTTTACTTATAATGGATTGCTTTTCATGGTGGAATGTCAAAGAAAAGCCACCGCTTGCTTAGCTCCTCAAGACATTCAGTATTTGCTTTAGGAATTACTACCTAATCATCATATTTTTACACTGAAATCCCTTTCCATAACTTGTAATATTCTTTAAACACAAAAGGGTTGTATACAAAACAACACTGCACTTCTGTCTGAAGTACCTACCTAGATACTAGCAAGAAACAGATTAGAAATTTGTTGATAGTATTTTTGATTAAGGTTAGTGATATAATGTGTCTTAATAACAGATATTCAGCACTTACTTGGCTTACTGGCTACTAATTCAATAATTATAAAAATGCGTAGGTCGGACTTACAGGAAATCGTTTCGATCTGTTTGCCTTGTCGTTCGGCGGTGGGAAAAGGGGTGTCTCAATCCTCCGAGGATGACGAGAGTTTTTCCCCACTATTGCGCTTAAGAGAATCACTCAGGGTCGCTACACACGGTTCCTCGAAGTAACCGGTGACCACGTATCTATAATTTGAACCTTCAATCTCCGTTTCGTCATTTCGCTATATATCACTTACCACAATCACTATTATTCACTTTCTTTAAAGTTATACCTGAATATTTTCTAATTTTCTATGAAAATTAACGAGAGAAAATTTTTTCCGTACGTTGGCGGCAAAAATTTTAGACGCTATGAATGACATTTGAAAATGACAGCTGTGGCCAAGGATGGCCCGACTTCTGCCTTGGAAAAGAACCACAGGTAACAAAGACAAGAACTACGAGGTACGTTTTTTATGATTATTAAGGCATTTATATACTAAATTTTAGATTGCTTCTTCACCCAATGCTATGTGTTTGGAAGGAAACATAAATGCTGTTTGACCTAAAGCGCGGTCACTGTCGGACTGCATAGAAAAGACAGAGAAGCGCGATGACACAACGCTGGTAATTTATTGCAAATTATGAAGCAATTATCTATTTATAAAAATCTATTGTTGGACTAAAAAATTAAAATACTAGTGCTTTATTTTGTCTGTGTGGTGTCGGACTTAAAGAATAGCACCACCCCATACTTCCCGTAGGTGTCGTAAAAGGCGACTAAGGGGCGTACCGGAGAATGGGCAGCAGCGTTCTCTATGCATTCCACCACCATACCATACTGCGATCGTGTGGATTCGCGTCGTCCGCGTATATTCTTCTTACAAATAAATAATATTATCAATATTAAAGACGATGAGATCGTAATAGTAATCGTAAAAATTTGTGAAGATTAGAATGTGATCCCTAAGACGATTTTACTGAAAAGCGTAAAAAGCGAGTAAAGAGACACGACTTGAGAGAAAGTTCAGACGGCGGCTACGATCTTACCCCACAACAAAACTTTAAAATTCATATAAATGAAGCAATTGATAAAACAATTTCTGAATTCGAATTTTCGAATAAACGTTTTTTCACCTAATTTATAAACGCAATTTATTTGAACTTCCTTATTCTAAAATTTACCAAGTCCTTTTTTTTCGGTTGGGAAATCATCAAATGACTCTTCCCGCTCTGGGTGGAGCGGAAGGGAGTGTCAGACTTTTACTGACTAAAACCCACCCATGTTCCTTCCTTAGCCTTTTTTGTTCCGAGGTAGCGGTAACCTTTTCGGACAATCCCGCTGCCCCGGCAGGCTTCTCCCGAGCGTCTCCCGCGGCGGCTGGGACGGGAGGCTCTCTCCCTGAGCCGTCCCGCCTTCTCCTTCGCTAGCATGACTGCTTCGCAGGAGGTGACTGCCTCCCACTCCATCTCACCCCGGACCACGCACGGCGGTGCTCCGCCCAAGTGGGGCAGACCTCCACCGTATGCTCCACCGTGTCCTCTGGGCGATCCTGGCAATGGTTACACCCGGGCGTTTCCTCCCGCCTGATGATGTGCAGGAACCTCCCGAAACTTCCGTGTCCGTTGAGGACCTGCGTCAGGCGGTAGGTGAAGGCGCCGTGGCGCCTCTCTAGTCACTCCTCGAAGAGGGATCTTATCGCCGCTATCGCGGCGTGCCCTGCGCTGGGTTGCGACAGTCGCTCTTTCCATGCCGCCTGAGATCGCGCCGGAGATCCGTCCGCTCCGCAGAGATTTGCCTTGTAAGCGGAGTTTCCCCCCGGCGTAGTGCCTCCGCGCGCCACTCATACAGGCGCGAGGACTATCGCCTCCAGATCCCATGGCGGCAGTCCGGCAAGGTGGCTTGCCGCCTCGCCCGAGATCGTGCGGTAGCCCCGGATAAGCCTTACGGCTACCACCTTCTGGGGTGCGTTCAGGTAGTGGGCGGCTCGCCGCCGCAGTGAACGCGCCCACACCGGAGCCCCGTATAGGGCCATGGACCGCACGACCCCCGCAGAAAGCCTCTGGCAGGAGGCGTTTGGCCCCCTCAGGTTGGGCAAGAGCCGCTTGAAGGCAGCCCCGGCCCGTCCAGTTTGGGGACCAAACGTCGGAAATGCTCGACGTAGTTCCACCGGCTGTCGAGGACGAGACCCAGGAACTTCATCGTTATCTCGACGCCGATGTGAACCCCTCCTACTGTTAGTAGGGATCCCGATGGTGGCGCGATCCGGGGCCTTGAAACGACATGGCCTCGGATTTGTGCAATGCCACCCCGAGACCCAACTGCCGGATCCTCTCCACGACTATCGCAACCCCGCGTGTCATCGCGTCGGCCGCCGCCTGATGCAACCTCCCCTGCGCCAGGACCAGCGTGTCGTCAGCGTAGCAAACCACGCTGGCGCCATCAGGGAGGTCGGCCCGCAGCACCTAGTCGTAGCCGATGTCCCACAGGAACGGCCCCACAACCGATCCCTGCGGGACACCGCACGACATCTCTCGCCGGTTCCACTCCCCATCGCGACCGAGGTAGATGACGGCTCTGTCCGTCAGATACGCCTCGACTATTCGATGGAGGTAGGGCGGCACCCGGTGATACCGGAGTGCCTCCACAATGCAGCTCCAGGACAGGGTTAGCGATGGCGTTAGCGATGTCGAGTGACACCGTCACGACGACCCCACCCCAGGATACCGCGTCCTCCGTCGTGAGGGCTCTCATGCCGCATGAAGGCGTCCACCGTCGAGCGCCCCTTGCGGAAGCCAAACTGGCTGTCTGCAAGATCCGGCCCCATCCTCACCAGGTGCCCGACGAGGCGGCCCGCAATCACTCTGTCAAAGAGCTTGCCGACCTCGTCGATTTACCAAGTACTTAAAATTAGGTTTACAAAAACTTAGTTTTTGGATGATAGATTTATTTTTATAGACAATCCATTTTATTGTCAGAACCGGTTATTATTAGAAAATATTTCAAGGGTGCGGTTGTAGCAGCTCGCACCGGGCGCATAAAAGACTAATTACGGCACTGCATAGCGGTATCCAAACAACATCGCATAGATTTAATTATTATTTTTGTAAACTCTTAACTTAACTCTCTTCTTATAATTTATTTATTTTATCCATCCTTAACATAATGAAAATAAACTAGAGAGCAATTTACAGTTTATGGCGTTTTATTGCCTTCAGGATTAGGTCAGGTACTCACGTGCTCACGTCTACTATAATAATATTAGTCTGAGTTATATTTATTAGATACCGTACTTTTATTTGATAAAGAATGTGGGTATTATCTCTATCCTAAGTATAGTCATTAGTTTATTTTTATCAGTATAGGTATGTACGAGTTGTATGTAGGTCGCGGGACACTGGGCCCGCGTGGTGATAATGAAATCAGAATAAATCGAATCAAAATCAAAACAATAACACTAACATAGAAATAAAAATTAATAAATAATCACAGCAATAAAATCAATACACCCCCTCCGACACTGCTATAGCAACATGTCTGCTGGAACAATGTCGTGTGAAGGGGCAGTCCAGCCTTCCCGCAATCATCGTGAGAACGATGTTGGGGCTAACCCGTACCCTGCGCACTAAGGACGCGGCTCTTGCGCATGGTCGCGTGAAAGCAGTCGGTGCGCGCCTCTGCGAACATACCCGAGGCACTGCAGTATCGAGGTAGCCATCCACCATCACCGCCCTAAACGCGTTATTGTACTGGACGCGGATGGCGCCGTAACTTCTATTAGAGTAGTGAGACCACAAACTGCACGAGTACAGCGATGTACAGTGCGCTCTAAAGAGCGTAGCATTCACTCCATTAGAGCACTGCGCAAATCTGCGGGCGATCATTTTCGCTCTAGCAGAGAACAACCTCCGCTCCCGTTCCATGTCTGCGTGATCCCTAAGGGCGACAGTCAACACACGCCCCAAGTATGTAAACTGATCGACCCTCTGCAAAGGAAACCCCTTGAGACTTACTGGAGGTATGCTCCCCGGACATTTTGCACTAGCGGTCTCGAAGATCATACACTGGCTCTTCTTTGCATTATAAACCGTGACCACAAGCATACTCTTCACATATTTTTAATAACTTCCTCAAGCCGCGACCGAAGCGCTCAGCAGCACCATATCGTCAGCATAACGTAGATTATTGACACAGGTACCGTCAATGTGACAGCCGACTTGCTGACTGCTGAGCGCCACGATCAGCCCGTTAATATACAAATTAAACAGGGTTGGAGATGTTAATAGCCACCCTGCCCGACTCCTCACTCGAGCTGATACGCATCCGACATTGCCCCCGCCCACCTAACACTGTATAGACTGGTGCGCATGCCAGTACTGGAAAAATCTGGAAAAATACGTCCGTTGGTTTCTTCAAGTCAGCCAGCTGTCACAGAAATATGGTCATGATCACCACTCTTGGCTAACATTCATTGGTGTTCACATTGAAAATTGGCACAAGTAAGAGAGGATGCTGGTTACCGGTCCTCCCGCCATAACTTTCATGATTCAGCGTCTATTTTCACGCAGCTGACTAGCAAGCTCCATAACATTATAATGAGGAGCGTCAGTGTTATTTTGGAATTTATAGTTTTACGTAGGTGTGGCTGACGTAGGTGTTCGCCTTGACTGACGGTATTCGAGATAATTTTAGGTTTCTTCCAGTGTTTATTTAGAGCTGCGATTATGTTGTTGACAATCGTGTATGATTTTTGTAAGTTTCCTATTTTTTTATGTGTGTATCTATTTTTTTATTTAGACAAACTAGGTATGCAGTCTGTATAGGCTCCGGCAGACAGCCGCAACGACGAAGACGGTGCGACGCGAATTTGGTAGAACTATTTCCATAAAATTTTCATAAAAAATGTTCTCTACTAAAGTTGCGTCGCGCTGTCGTGTCGGGCCCTGTCTGCGGGACTTTGTATTCCTAACATGAGATATTTTGAAGTAGATTTTCTTTCTCTAAGGTTTAAAGATTGAAAACAATGTGTGTATAGTTTGCGTTTATGTAGGCAGGTGTGTAAATAAGGAGCAGGAAGATATTTCTATTATGAAATAAAACATGAAATTCTGTAAACGTTTTTATTTACAAACTTATCTCGATGACGTAATCGTATTCTTAAAATAATTCAACAGAGGATCATGTGCTGCCAAATAAATAATCAGTCTTACAAAATAATATCACAATCACGATTCAGGTGATTGGAACTTCTTTGGCTTAATCTGCTTCCTCCACGGTTGGGCCCCCGGGCGTTCCTCCGGGCATTCCCCCGGGGTTGCCGCCGGCCGCGCCCGCGCCGTGCATCTTGCTCATGACAGGCGAGCACACGCGCTGCACGTCCTTCAGCTTGTGCTCGTACTCCTCCTGCTCCGCCAAGCTGTTGTTGTCGAGCCACTTGAGCGCCTCGTCGCACGCGTCCCTCGCGGTGCTCTTTTCCTGGTCCGTGAGCTTGTCTCCGGCGTCGTCCAGCGCCTGCTTCACGCTGAACAAGTACGCTTCGAGCTGGTTCTTTGACGCTACGCGCTGCCTCTGCTTCTCGTCCTCATCTTTGTATTTCTCCGCCTCAGCGAGCATGCGCTCGATCTCAGCCTGCGACAGGCGCCCCTTGTCGTTCTTGATGACGATGTTCTTGCTTCGGCCGGTGCTGTTCTCTTTGGCCGACACGTTGAGGATGCCGTTCGCATCCAGGTCGAAGGTGACGTCGATCTTAGGGACGCCGCGCGGTGCGGGCGGGATGCCGGTCAAGTCGAACGTGCCCAACAAGTTGTTGTCCTTCGTCATCGCTCGCTCGCCCTCGTACACTTGGATGGTGACCGCTGACTGGTTGTCTGAGTACGTGGTGAACGTCTGCGACTGTTTGCACGGGATCTTAGAGTTGCGCTCGACGATCTTCGTCATCACGCCGCCGGCGGTCTCGATACCGAGGGACAGAGGGGCCACGTCCACGAGCAACACATCCTGGATCTTCGAGTGTTGCTCGCCGCTCAGGATAGCTGCCTGGACGGCCGCGCCGTACGCTACGGCTTCGTCAGGGTTGATGGACAGGTTGAGCTGCTTGCCGCAGAAGAAGTTTTGCAGCAGACTCTGCACCTTCGGGATCCTGGTGGAGCCTCCGACGAGGACGACGTCGTGGATCTGGCTCTTGTCCATCTTAGCATCTTTAAGCGCCTTCTCCACGGGCTCGAGGGTGCCTCTGAACAGGTCTGCGTTCAGCTCTTCGAAACGCGCGCGGGACACGCGAGTGTAGAAGTCGACTCCCTCGTAGAGCGCGTCGATCTCGATGGTGGCTTCAGAGCTGGACGACAGCGTGCGCTTAGCGCGCTCAGCGGCTGTGCGCAGACGGCGCATTGCACGAGGATTCATGCGCATGTCCTTCTTGTACTTGCGCATGAACTCCTCCGCGAGGTGGTTTACTAGTCGGTTGTCAAAGTCTTCGCCTCCGAGATGCGTGTCGCCCGCCGTCGCCCTCACCTCGAACAACGAGCCCTCGTCGATGGTTAGGATGGACACGTCGAAGGTTCCGCCACCGAGGTCGAAGATGAGGACGTTCCTCTCGCCCTTGAGGCTCTTGTCGAGGCCGTACGCGAGCGCAGCGGCTGTGGGCTCGTTGATGATCCTGAGCACGTTGAGCCCGGCAATGGCTCCCGCGTCCTTGGTGGCCTGGCGCTGAGAGTCGTTGAAGTAGGCCGGCACTGTAATGACCGCGTCGCGTACTGTTGTTCCGAGGTACGCTTCCGCCGTCTCCCTCATCTTCGTCAGCACCATGCTGCTGACCTCCTCAGGCGCGAAACATTTCGCTTCGCCCTTAAATTCTACTTGGATCTTCGGTTTGCCGGAGTCACTGACCACCTTGAAGGGCCAGTGTTTCATGTCCTGCTGAATCTTGGGATCGTCGAACTTCCTTCCGATGAGTCGCTTGGCGTCGAACACTGTGTTGCTGGGGTTGAGGGCGACCTGGTTCTTGGCTGCGTCTCCGATGAGGCGCTCCGTGTCCGTGAAGGCCACATAGGATGGCGTTGTGCGGTTGCCCTGGTCGTTGGCGATGATCTCCACGTTCCCGTGCTGCCACACGCCGACGCACGAGTATGTCGTACCAAGATCTATTCCTACAGCTGGCATCTTGTCTTGTTCTTGCAGTACTTTTCACAATAAACTTGTTGTACAGTAGTAACGTGTAACGTTGAATATAACTTGCGAGTCTAATAAACTTCTCCGGTTTGCACCGAACACTTCGTCTGCTTTGTATCACGTTTCAAATAATTATGAGTTCGCGCCGAGCGGGCGCCTCTTATATAGTGAACAAATGAGGTTCGAGAGATTTCTAGTTCTCACTCGATGTCACTAGATACGTCACTGAATGCGGCCAATCGGACGACAGAATCTAAGGAAATATCTGAAGGTTCAACACGGTTCAACCAATCAGAGCGCTTGCGGGAAAGAGACAACAGAACATCTTCCATCTCTATAGGGTTGTCAGTGTAGAAATTTACCCTGAAACTGGGCAGATTATGAAAATAAATTTAAATGTTGTAACATTTATTTATTCATGTAAGTATTTATATTAAAAATCTTGTATACTGTGATTAATAATACCTATTAAACATATGAAGCGTTGATTGATTCAAAATCATTTATTTAATTAGCTGTAAATGGTTATGAAGCCATGTTCAATCATTGACAGAATTTAAATAATATATATATTTTTATAATAGGTCTGGATTTTGGAGATTTTACTTTACAGGCTGGCAATTCAGTCAGGAATATTCTGGAGCATTCCAGACGTCACGCACTCGTATTCCCAACCTCCTCGACTTCCCGCACCCGATCACCTGTGTGTGAAAGAGACAGCAACAGTATAAAGGCGTCGGTTATTATTGGGTATTGTAAATACCAAATTAAATTATGTGTTGTATAAAACTTTTATCTGCTGTCTGCTGAATGGTTTTGTTGGTTCCTGCTAACTCACAAGATGTATAGGATATTTTATTAGATTACACATGCATGTTGCTCAGTTAGTTAACTGTTTTAAAATAAAATTACGGTCTGTTCCAAAATTATCTGATGAAAACGTTAACAAACCCTGTTCAGATACATATCATACATACAAGATGTTTTGATACATAGATAAGTGCGCTCCACGTGTTTTGAATTCAATTTAATTATTTATTTTAGAATTTTTTGTGGGTGATAAAATGATGTTTTTTTTTTAAACTAAGTTTTTTACACATTACAGAAACATATTGTTTCGTTTGGAAAAGTGAGCTGCTGTCCGCTTTTAAATTTATCTAAGGCTGCACTAATTTAATTATAACGCGTAACTAATTATGAAGATAGGTAGGTAGGTAATTGGTTCTTATCAAGACACACACAACGTTACGCCTTTAGTCCGCGAAGGGTTAGGCAGACAACATGACAGAGCTACGGATTGTAGTACCTGCTTAAACGAATATCATTCAAAGGAACACTTTGTCGATTAAATAATTTGTAATTTTCCTTTACTTAATTATATTAATTTTATATGTAGCTGATTATTCTTTTTACCTTTCTCAAAGAATTTCTTCTATTTTAAAATTCCTACCACCAGATATTTTGGCCACGTCTCAAATAACATTTTTAATCATCATCATCTGCCTCGCCTTTTCCCAACTATGTTGGGGTCGGCTTCCAGTCTAACCGGATGCAGTTGAATACCAGTATTTTACATGGAGCGACTGCCTATCTAACCCTCAGTTACTGGGTAATACCATAATCACCCATCCACAGACCATCCGCGGCAAGCGTAGCGTAACCTGATCGATCGATCTGTGCGGCTGTTTTTATTTAGCCACAGGCCCCTCCACATTTTTAATCATTGCCAATTTTTAAATGAGGTAAGTAACTAAATAAAACAGCAGAGAAACGTTCGGAAAATCATAAATATAATTATGTACAGACGCCAGCACATCAAGCTACCCGAAGCTGTCAAATTTTCCCAATCGACCTTGAACCTTATGCTTCAGCGATAAAATTGAAAATCTATTAAAGAAATTTGACAGATTGTAGTAGCTTGATGTGCTGGCGTCTGTACATACAACGCGGTCACATTAACTCGACGCTTAGCGTTGATGACGTCATTTTGGTTTTTTGGTAATTTATCTGAATATACCTAATAAAAAAGTATAATTTAAACAACAACAGAAAACTAGCCAAATTATCGACGCACGTATCGGTAACAAAGACAAAGACAAAGGCCTAACACTTGCTGGGCGAGCTAAGGAATGCGGGCCTCGCATTCCAGAGATGCGTCAAGTTAATGTGACCGCGTTGTAGGTGTTTGAGTTACGGCACAGAATAAATAGAACAAGTTTATGGAACCAAAATATTTTCGAGTCAAGTACAGACCACATCACATCAAACTACCAGAAACTGTAAAATTTTCCCGATCAACTTTGAACCATAAGCTTTAGCGATAAAGTTGAAAACATATCTACATATTAAAGAAAGACTGATCATAGTAGCTTGATGTGCTGGCGTCTGTACCTACATAGAAATATAAAATTTCTTATAAACTATGGGTATCTCTATTAAAAAATTACAATGCACTACTATTTTTACGACAACAAGGATTTACATAAGTAGGTACTTAAGTACAAAAAAAACTTTTATCTAACATTCAGGACGCAAACAATAAAAAAAAAAAAAGCGCAGCAAAGTTGATAATATGGTATGACGTTTCTGGTAAAAACAGTTTTATATTAGGTATGGGAAGTTTTGGCCGTAATCTATTTGTATTATTACTTGAACATCTGCTCACCCTTGTGCCTCAAAAATACACGAGGGTGACACACAAAGAAACAGACCGCTGCGTTTGTCCAAAATTTTCTTCAACTTGCGAGTGAAATATGCAAAAGAACAATACGAGTGCAATTTTATACATAATTGCATTGCACTCTGTCCACTACATTTTTGCATTTATGAAATTTGTATGGATTAATCCGGGTGCGCCAAAGTTCACCTAAATTTTCAACTCCGAAAATTGGAAATCCGAAAATGTTAAAAAAAAACCTAAACAAAAAAGATATGACTTTGAATAATAGTGTAAAAGATGGTTATGTTGAGAAAATATAGGAAAACAAAAAAAAGTATGGTAGATGTTTATTGCTACTGACATTATGAAGTTGAATGCTTCGGAATTATGAACATTAGAGACAGAGTAGTTAGGAATTGTGATTGTTAGGATGAAAATTTTTAGGAAGACTGATCATTCGGATTACAAATCATTAGGAAGAACAATTTCGGGTAAAGAACTTTAGGTGAGCTAATACGGACCCATTAATCCTAATACGACACACACACAAGTGATGCCATAACATTTAATTTCATTTTGTATGAGCTTTTTTATATTACCATCACATTTAATTTTTTATTTTCGTTTATTATAACGGGCAAACACTTCCCTAAGTGTTTGATCAGTCTTTGTTCCACACTTTGTTCTAGCGTATGGCACTCCTGGATTGCAGCGGAAAATCGGCGTCATCTGACATTATGCTTAGCTGAGGCCCTTTTGGCATTTTAATTTTTGTTTTCTGTTAGTTTTAGTTTTATGGTGTATTTTTTTTGGTGTAATGCCAATAAACGCATTTTTCTTTCTTTCTGGCTTTGTTAATGGTAAATTATTACTAATTTAAAAATAGCGAAAATACTGGGCGGCACTGGTCAGGGCCGTCAACGCACTAACTGTAGCTATAGATTCATTATGTAATTGTAAGTATTATAAAGTCGTGAATTCGTCTGTGACCCAAAATAAATTCTGAATACCTACCTATTTGTTGTTTTATTGTTTTTCATTATTGTACTAAGCATTAATATTAACAGGTACTTCCTTAGTAGGTAGGTAAGTACTTGTAACTGGTACTTACTTAGTAGTAGGTATATACTTTGATATTCTGCATTTAGAAAAAGCTGTTAATTTAACATTACTTTTATAGAATAGAATATTTATTTGCCAGACACATGGTGTTTTCATAGGTGTTCATAACATTGCATAGAGCTACATGTCTCACCGTTTTAACCTTTAAAGTTTTAGCAAAAACAATTTACGAAGTTTATTGAAGATTTATTTGATAATAGATAAGTGTCTATACCTACTTCAGTAGTGTACCTAAAGCTTTAAATAGCCACGTTCAATTATTAGGTATCATAAATGCACCTTAATCTTAAAAAAAACTATTTTTAACGCTTTAATTTAGAACAGAATAATGGTTGGTAATTAATATAAGATATGTAGTGAGATGGGTAGCAGTTACGTAAGCCCACGCGATCAATAATTAGTTTTTCTTTAAATAACTAAGATCTGCTGCTGAATTCTGATGCTGAAATACTTAAAAATAAGTCATAGTTACATTCAGCTGTTTCATGCTTGTAAACAAAACAAAATACGTCTATCAATGTAAATAATTTATCAATAGTCATACTGATAATAAATACCCTTGAGGGACGCCCTCCATAATGCTAACGCTATCTCTTTTACACGCATGCGACAGCCGTATAGGCGCATCGTGTCTTTCAAGAATGCCCTGGACATTTCTCCGTTGTTGTTGCCAACTTACAAAAATTGATCTCCCTATAAACCATTCAGTTTAAACTAAACAATTTTATTGTAAAATAAGAACAAAGGTACTTTTACTTCGAAGTGTGGTGATTTCTTTGCTGTAATATTTGATTTCAACAGGTTTTCACAAAAAAATAATTTGTTGGCAACAAAATAAACCGTGTGTAAAATGTAAAAAAAAAAATAGTAACGAAAAAGATTATAATCTTTAGCTTGTCAATTTGTCATCATAATTAAATACTTTAGTTATAATAATATATTTATATTAAATTACTTAAAACTGAGTTTTATGTCAACAAAATTAATGTCTCAAGTTTACGTTGACTAAATATTTACAGAAATCACACAAAATAGAACATGCAAAAACTGTTTAATCAATTTTATTTAAATCTAACTGCATAAAAAAATTCGGTATTCGCCCAGTTTCAGGGAAAATCTCTACAATGACAACCCTTTTGAGACAGAAAATGTCTTGCTATCTCTTTCCTACTAGCGCTCTGATTGGTCGAACCGCGCTGCCGCTCTAGATAATTCCTTCGATTCTGTTCTCTGATTGGCAGTATCTAGTGACATCGAGTGAGGACTAGAAATCTCTCGAACCTCATTTGTTCACTATATAAGAGGCGCCCGCTCGGCGCGAACTTAGAATTATTTGAAACGCGATACAAAGCAGACGAAGTGTTCGGTGCAAACCGGAGAAGTTTACTAGACTCGCAAGTTATATTCAACGTTACTACTGTACAACAAGGTTATTGTGAAAAGTACTGCAAGAACAAGACAAGATGCCAGCTGTAGGAATAGATCTTGGTACGACATACTCGTGCGTCGGCGTGTGGCAGCACGGGAACGTGGAGATCATCGCCAACGACCAGGGTAACCGCACAACACCATCCTATGTGGCCTTCACGGACACGGAGCGCCTCATCGGAGACGCAGCCAAGAACCAGGTCGCCCTCAACCCCAGCAACACAGTGTTCGACGCCAAGCGACTCATCGGAAGGAAGTTTGACGATCCCAAGATTCAGCAGGACATGAAACACTGGCCCTTCAAGGTGGTCAGCGACTGCGGCAAACCGAAGATCCAAGTAGAATTCAAGGGCGAAGCGAAACGTTTCGCGCCCGAGGAGATCAGCAGCATGGTGCTGACGAAGATGAAAGAGACGGCGGAAGCGTACCTCGGAACAACAGTACGCGACGCGGTCATCACAGTGCCGGCCTACTTCAACGACTCTCAGCGACAGGCCACCAAGGACGCGGGAGCCATCGCCGGGCTCAACGTGCTCAGGATCATCAACGAACCCACAGCCGCCGCGCTCGCGTACGGCCTCGACAAGAACCTCAAGGGCGAAAGGAACGTCCTAATTTTCGACCTCGGCGGCGGAACCTTCGACGTGTCCATCCTCACCATTGACGAGGGCTCGTTATTCGAGGTAAGGGCGACGGCAGGTGACACGCATCTCGGAGGTGAGGACTTTGACAACCGACTAGTGAACCACCTCGCGGACGAGTTCATGCGCAAGTACAAGAAGGACATGCGTATGAATCCTCGCGCACTACGCCGCCTGCGCACAGCCGCTGAGCGCGCTAAGCGCACGCTGTCGTCCAGCACTGAAGCCACCATCGAGATCGACGCGCTCTACGAGGGAATCGACTTCTACACTCGCGTGTCCCGCGCGCGTTTCGAAGAGCTGAACGCAGACCTGTTCAGAGGCACCCTCGAGCCCGTGGAGAAGGCGCTCAAAGATGCCAAGATGGACAAGAGCCAGATACACGACGTCGTCCTTGTTGGAGGCTCCACCAGGATCCCGAAGGTGCAGAGTCTGCTGCAGAACTTCTTCTGCGGCAAGCAACTCAACCTGTCCATCAACCCCGACGAAGCCGTGGCGTACGGCGCGGCCGTCCAGGCAGCTATCCTGAGCGGCGAGCAACACTCGAAGATCCAGGATGTGTTGCTCGTGGACGTGGCCCCCCTGTCCCTCGGCATCGAGACCGCCGGCGGCGTGATGACGAAGATCATCGAGCGCAACTGTAAGATCCCGTGCAAGCAGTCGCAGACGTTCACCACGTATTCGGACAACCAGCCGGCGGTCACCATCCAAGTGTACGAGGGCGAGCGAGCGATGACGAAGGACAACAACTTGTTGGGCACGTTCGACTTGACCGGCATCCCGCCCGCGCTGCGAGGCGTCCCTAAGATCGATGTCACCTTCGACCTGGACGCGAACGGCATCCTCAACGTGTCGGCCAAAGAGAACAGCACCGGCCGTAGCAAGAACATCGTCATCAAGAACGACAAGGGACGCCTGTCGCAGGCTGAGATCGAGCGCATGCTTGCCGAGGCGGAGAGATACAAAGACGAGGACGAAAAGCAGAGGCAGCGCGTAGCTTCGAGGAACCAGCTCGAAGCGTACGTGTTCAGCGTGAAGCAGGCGCTGGACGACGCCGGAGACAAGCTCACGGAGCAGGACAAGCGCACCGCGAGGGACGCGTGCGACGACGCGCTCAAGTGGCTCGACAACAACAGCTTGGCAGAGCAGGAGGAGTACGAGCACAAGCTGAAGGACGTGCAGCGCGTGTGCTCGCCTGTCATGAGCAAGATGCACGGCGCGGGCGCAGCCGGCGGCAACCCCGGGGGAATGCCCGGTGGTATGCCAGGAGGTATGCCCGGAGGAATGCCGGGAGGAATGCCCGGAGGAATGCCCGGAGGAATGCCCGGGGGAATGCCCGGCGGTTACGGAAATTACCATCAGAACAGCGGGCCAACAGTTGAAGAAGTAGATTAAAGTCTAGAAGTTCCAAGTTCTAATCGATTGAATACTGATTGTGATATTATTTTGTAAGACTGATAATTTATTTTGCCAGCACATGATCCTCTGTTTAATTATGTTTAGTAATTATTTTTGATGTAAGTTTGTTAATAAATGATAAGTAAATAAAAAATAAGTAATTTGACTTTTCTGTTTTATTTAATAGAATTATCCTTTTCACATAAACTGTCTGCCCTAGATAATTGAAATACTTCAAGTCATACAAACACACACGCACACATTACATAATATATGACACTTTGCTCCAGACTTTGCTGCAGGGCTGGCTGAAGTGTAGTGAAGTATAAGTAAGCCCAATGATAGAATAACTCTGATAGAACTGACACAGCTCTACCCAGGCATCGAATCAAGGATCCTACACTTCATCAGCTACATTGTGTGACCACTAGCAGTACACCACCCAGGCAGTAGGTTCACACTTTCAGTGCCCAGCATACCCCCGGCTCCCAGGTAGAACGATAATTCGTTCGCGTGCCCACAACTCTCCTCCCGCGTCGTACAGATAGACGCCAGCATATATAAAGCTACTACAATCTGTCAAATTTCTTTAAATTGTTATAATTTGTAATTGATATAATGTTATAAATAGATATACTATGTGACATGTGTGACTGACACTAGCAGGGCCACCATCAAGGATTTTAATTTTGATAACACAAAAAAATTATCATTATTTGTCGCCAAATATCAGTCGGTTACTGGTTCAAAAGTTATAAGGGTTTATTGACTGGTTCAAAAGTTATAAGGGTTCGTTGACGTTAATGGAAAAAGATCACCCGGATCTATAGTAACAATGGGAGTCCCACAGGGCTCAATTCTTGGTCCTTTCTTGTTTCTTATTTATATTATTGACTTGCCGTACCTCATAAAGGATAATCATGATATAGTGTTGTTTGCAGATGACACTTCTCTTTTGTTTAAACTTAAACGTCAGCAGTTGGTTACTGACGATGTAAATAGCGCGATCTCGAAAGTAGTCCACTGGTTCAATGTTAATAATTTGCTTTTAAACGAGAAAAAAACCAAATGCATTAAGTTTACGCTACCCCACGTTAGGCAGGTGAAAACTAATGTGTTGATAAAGGGCGAGGAATTGAATCCTGAAGACAACACAGTATTCTTGGGCATAACTTTGGATGCTAAGCTTCAGTGGGGTCCACATATAGATAAATTGTCAAAAAAGCTAAGTTCCGCAGCATATGCTGTTAGAAAAATTCGTAATTTAACTGATATAGAGACTGCCCGTTTAGTGTACTTTAGCTATTTTCATAGTGTAATGTCGTACGGTATTCTATTGTGGGGAAATGCCGCCGATATTCAGACTATCTTTGTTTTACAGAAGCGAGCTGTTCGATCAATTTATAAATTAAGTCCGAGACACTCTCTCAGAGACAAATTTAAAGAGATTAATGTAATGACTGTGCCTTCTCAGTATATTTATGAAAATCTTTTATCATCATCTGCCTAGCCTTTTCCCAACTATGTTGGGGTCGGCTTCCAGTCTAACCGGATGCAGCTGAATACCAGTATTTTACATGGAGCGACTGCCTATCTGACCTCCACAACCCAGTTACTGGGTAATACGATACCCCTTGGTAAGACTGGTTGTCAGACTTTCGGGCTTCTGACTACCCGTAACGACTGTCAAAGATCCACAAATGACAGCCGGGAATACGGCTTAACGTGCTTTCCGAGGCACGGAGGGGTCTCGGTATGTAAAGATGGTCACCCATCCACAGACCAACCGCGGCAAGCGTAGCTTAACCTGATCGATCGACCTGTGCGGCTGTTATTATTTAGCCACGTCATCTTTTATATGCCCATAAAAACATAAAATTGTTTAAAAAATACAGTGATATCCATAATATAAATACTAGAAATAAACACAAATTTGTTGTACCTACAACAAGGCTCAAAAAAATAGGTGGCTCGTTCAGATGCCAATGTATACGCTTTTATAATAAGCTACCAAGCCACGTTCAAGATCTAAGCCTCAATAAATTCAAATCATTCATTAAACGTAAGTTGTGCCAGAAAGCCTTTTATACCGTTAAAGATTATATTGAGGACAAAAAGGCTTGGGATTGAGCTGCTTCAAATTTCTGCATTTTGAATGACTTTTTTTTTTATATACACATTGACATTAATGATTTTTTTTATAAACAATGACATTTGCTTACTTTGTAAAGTATTATATATATATTTTTATTTTTTACATTGTGATTTGTGAATGTGAAGACGATGTGGGTCATTTTATTAATTGTTTATGTTTTATATTTCTCTCTGTTCTATTACTTGTTTTTTTTTTTCTCATGGTCTGGCAGTTTGAGTAATTTATGTGGCCTACCCAAATGTCCTTTCTTTGGTATTGTTCGTCGAATCGTTGAGCTCCTTAAGTCTTGAGTTGAGCTGCACGATTTCTGACAAATGCGTGCACTGACTGGACAGGTCCTCTCAATCTGTGTGGTTCTTTCCTCAAAAGACCATCTCAGACATCGATCTACATGGTCTTCATATAACCTGACCAAGATTATGTCTGGACTTTAAAAGAGACTGGACCTCTGAGTTTGTTTCGGCCTTTCTTCTCAGAGTAGTCAGATAGGGAACGCCGACCTCATCTAGTTTTAAAAAAACATGATTGACGTGTAAAAGTGTTTGTACAAACCTACTTACAAAAATAAAATCATTTATCATTTATCATTTATAGATGGCCGATCTGGGGAGCATCTCTCTAGCTTGGCCCAATTTGAATCTCAAAATCTAGGGCATCTAGCGAAGATCTGTTTTGTCCTAAAATTTGTCGCTAGTCTGAATCAATCGCCAAATATCAGAATCTGTCGGTCACTGTTATAAAACAAAAGTTATAAGCGTTTCTAGGTGGCCGACCTGGAGACAATCTCCCCAGCTTGAACTTGAACAAAAAAAGCTTGAGTTGCTTGAGCGAAAAACTGCGACTAATTTTTTAATTTGACAGGACTAAACTAAAATTTATCTTCTGTCCTTTTGCCTAATGAAATAGAAAGAAAAAGTTTATTTTGTGATCTACAGAATCGGCAGTCGGCACCATTGGCTTTGACGTTTTTTGACATTTAAAAGTTTCTGACGTTTAAAAGTTTTTGTTTGACAAGCAACAAGTTTACTTGAGATTGAGACCATAGAGTATAGTAAGGAACATTTTACTCTAGCGAGGATTGAGACTCGCGACAATTTCTTCACTATTTTGCGGGCGCGTCGTGCAAATAATTTCACAGTAAGTATTCGTTGTTGTCAGTGTTGCCAATTTAGCTCTATTAGAGCTAAATTTAGCTCTATTTTCAATTAATCAGCTCCAAAAAAACAGTTTTAGCTCTTTAGCTCTTTAATTTTAAAATTTTAGCTCCATTCCAGGGTTGGGTCTTATATCGAGTCGCCTGAATCTGAGTTAAGTGTAGATATGGGAGGGTTTAGGGGGTTCGTACTAAGCGATAAAATGTATTTTTTGCTGCCGGAGACGCGCCAAAATATTTTAATTATTATTTAGAAAATCTTGGGAAATCTTACAAATGCATACTAAGGAACGTAATTTTGATACATTTCGTAGCGATTTCGATAATGCGTTTATCGAAATGCGTGAAAAGAAACCATTTTCCCCGCGTTCCGAATTGAGTCAAAAACGATTATATCGCGAATCCAACCAAATTTAATAGTCACAAAATATAAGGACTATTGAGTACTAAATTGTGACGTTGCGCGTTGGTCGGATTCGCGATATAATCGCTTTTGACGCAATTCGGAAAGCGGGGTTTGTTTACATTGACAAATACTTTTGTTTGGTGTTCGTTTTGTCATTCCGTTGCTCTCGAGTTTACGTGAATTTTATATTTTGCTATGATTCTTAGCTCCCCGCACCCTAATGAGTGACAGATCGTAACCAAAGCACACAGACTTGTGTTGGTTAGGTTAAGTTAGATAGCGCGAACCGAGCGAGCGAAGTGAGTTGTGTAGGTTAGGTTAGGTTAGAACGGTGACCACTTAGCGCGAGCCGAGCGAGCGCAGCGAGCGTGCCGCGGCAGCGGCCGGCGAAGCGCCAGAAAGTAACTATCTCCCCGTACCCTAACGAGTGACAGATCCTACCCAGAGCACACAGACTTGTGTTGGTTAGGTTAGAAGGTTTTGTTCAAAGTGGAATAATAGAAAAACTACGCATCTCCGGCAGGGCAGGAGTGAAGGAGGTGAAACAGGGCGCCCCCCCCAACCCCCCTCCACCCCTCCCATCTTCGTACGGAGGCGACTTGATATAAGACTTTAACCCCATTCCAATACAATCAAAATTTTAGGCGTGTATCCGAATTTCATGCTGACCAACGAGTAAATTAATACATAGAGCCATTTTAAGTCTATGACTTGTACTACGGGGAATCCCCGTATTGTTTTATTTCGTTCGATCATTCATTCCTTGATTTTGGTAATTGGTGTACGATCGTGGTGGAGTACTGTGTTGATTATTTGTATAGTTGTAGTAAGAATTACAATAAATTATTATAGGAAAGCGCAACATGCAAAATGTCATCTATAATATGGCCATACACACTAAAGTTCCGAAAAGAATGTCTCTCCGAGACTGCTTTTCAAGATTGGTTGAAAGAAGTTTGTAATGACAAAACCAAAGCGTATTGCTGCTATTGTCGATCTGAATTAAATGTGAAAAAAAAAGATTTATTGAATTACATTAGAATTAGAGAATTTGACACACAATTTCGATAGTTCTGACGACGAATAATAGTATTTTTAAATATCTCTATTATTATTCTAACAAGATATAATATCATGTTACGTTTTTCTTTATCAATAATTATAATTTTGATTTTTAAATTTTATTTTATTTTAGCTCTTTTTTTTCCAAAAATTTAGCTCTATTTTAGCTCTTTCTCGAAGGTGATCTAGCTCTCTTTAAAAAATTGAGTTGGCAACACTGGTTGTTGTCTTCTGTATTTGATACATCTCCGATAAACATTCCCGCATAAAAGTGTGGTATCTTAATCAATAGGAAATAAATTTCTGAATTTCATACGGCCGCCGCCGCCGACCCGCCGCGCCAGCGCGGGCTGGTTTTCTTTTTTATTTAATTTATAAATTTACAAATCCATGAAACGTAGAATAAAAAGAAAACTAATTTTACAGTTACTGTTTGGTACCATTTACTACAATACTATATCTTTTACAATAGACTTATTATTAAAAGCAGTGTCATCGAAAAAAATTAAATATACGAACTACTGTGTACCTACTTACTTGTTTTGTTTTCATAGCTCAATCGTTAATGAGAGTTTTAATTAAGTTTCAATTCTCATTTTTAGAAGAATAAGAATTCAAGCAGACGAGCACCGGGTGGTGGTGTTGCGGAAGGCGAGGATTGAGCGTGTCGCCTGTGGAAGGTGAGTGGCGACGTTCTACACTGCCAATCCCTGCACTGCAACTCCCGCGGGCCCGGCCTGCCCAGCCACTGCGTCCTTCGCCCTCCAAGGACATCCCGATGCCTGTTCAATGTGGCGGCATCACCGCGTTGCTAAGGGTTGGCTGGGTTAGACTAAAAAGGTACCATATTTTTCGTCACAACCCCGCCAAAATAAAATCAATGAACTAATAACAAAATGTTTTATATAAGTAGGTAGGTACTCCGAAAAATAAACTAAAAATATACCTTCATCATTTTGAAGGAAGTACCTACCTACAAACTTTTGATTTGCAAAGTAGGTAAGTGAACAACTGCTGGTGACGAGAATGAAGATGTGAGGTGAATGAATGAATGAAAGATGTAATAAAGTTACCAAGTAAAAATTACGTGTTGTTTATTTTAGTTTTTTTACCCACGCCCTTTCCTTTTGGCGTGGGGCACTGAGCTGCTGGGGTGTTTGCTTGCGGCGACTCCTGCCGAATGCACTGTCTCTTGGCAGGCTTATCATCCGTAGATATGGCGGTGCATTTGACAGCGCGCAGCAAGCCCGACATGCTCATCCCGCCGCCCCCGATGTCCGCGTCTGCCGGAGGCAATGCCTCCGTCGGGACCCAGGCACTCGGCATTGTATCTTCGTCTTCCCTGACAGTAGAAGTTATAATGAGAAGAATTATACACCTATTCTTTAATTGTTTACGATAATAATAAATAATAACCTATATCATTATAAAACTCGACAGTCAGCCTGTATTAAAAAGGCTAACAAAATGTAGGTCTATACGAGTATATAGGGACCATTAGGGTATTTGAACAATACTTACATGTAGACAGGTAGGTTACTTTGTTCAACTTCAACTCTAGTTGTTTAGTGGCCTTTGTGGGAGTCAACTCAATTTTTCCGATGCAAAAAGAGTAGAATTTTAGAGCGAGAGGCTTGAGTCTGGCGGTCACACAAAATTTCAGTCTTTGTTTTTGAATTGATTAATTTGCCCTCTATGGGCAGGCCAAGTCATCTGACCGTACTGCCTAGTCTCACGTGTATTGTTTTATTTAGTTCAGGTTTAGTTTAGGAACCTACATTAATAAATTGTGTACTAAGAGGCCCAGAGAACCTTACATGATATGCCTACATATTTTTAACAGATTACTTAGGCCTCGGTCTCGAAGTCAGCGATTGCGGGGCGGGGGCGGCGCGGGGCAATGCAGTACCTACGGTCTCGAAGCCAGCTGCAGCGGGTAGATCGCGCGGCGCTAGAGCGGTGTAGTATTGTGTGTCTTTGTTCGCGAACGAAATGTCTACACAGCGACGACATCTTTTTGATACAACATTATGAAACAAAATAAAATGGACAACACTACCTACCACTACGTCAATGTAGACGCGCGGGTACCGCTAGACTGGTGCGCAATGCTCGTAGGTACGCCGCTGCCTTTTTTTTGTGAATGGTATCTCGCAGTTCAACCTATGAGGTTGACGCACAGAGTACATGGTTGACGTCTGCTTAACCAGGCTCAGCTGTGGATGCCTCAATCAATTCCTCCAGCCAGGGCTTAAAAACTAAGCTACTGCACGCTAAGAGCACCCCTGCGGGGTACGGACCTCGGCTTAGGGTGTCGCTGGGAGAAGGCAGCAAGGGACAGCCTGAATCGGAATTATTTATCGGCTCAGCGGCGCGGGCTGGCTCGAGCAAGGGTCGTCGGGGCGGACATGGTACGGGGCGTCGCGACTGGCCTCGACGGCGAGGATGGATGTCGGGAACGCTGCTGCCTTCGATGCCAGTTCCATATAAATCTATTAAATCTATACATTGAAACGCACCGCTCCCCGCGCCCGCTGTCTTCGTGTCCGTAGCCTTAAGGCGAATCCGCAGTTGTAGCCCGCGTTCAAATCTTACGTTTTTTGTGCAATTGTCAGGTCAGAGTTAGGTTGTATCCTAATCAAAATATGATTCGTGACCATAACAGGTAGATATTTACAGAATTACAAAAGTTACATTTTTTTCCTTATGAACAAATCTCCTACGAAACAAATGTAACTTAAAATTTGAATTTCGGGGCCACAACTGCGGATTCCCCTTAGGCATACTTATGAATATTATCATGTAAGGTTCTGTACAATGTAGCAGTAAAAGTTGGTAATTAAGTAGGTAAAGTCTATTGAAACTTGTTTCAATTTAATTATTTCAAGTTAAACAAATACCTATCAACCTTATAAAAATTGAAATTAAGTTCATTTCAGAGTGACTAGCACTATTGAAAAAGTTATAAAAATGTAGCGTAAACTGAACTTTATTGTGTAGGATTTAAAGTTATTTTTCCATAAACTCATATTTGTTTACATTTTTGGCAAATAAATAGCGAATGCAGATTAGATAGAAATACTCTTTATTATGTACAACATAAAAATTATAGATATCAATGTAGACATTCAACATAGAGTGACACAATGGGTGGTCTTATCGCTAAGAGCGATCTTATAAAGACAGCCTTTTGATGGATTAATTAAAAAGGTTTTCCCTTAATCAATCCAAAGGTTGTCTTGAGAGACAATACTGCAGTTAGTCTGTGGTGTAACATTTACATATAAACAATAAATACATACATAAATAAAACATATATGTACTTATCAATACAGTGTCAGGAACATCGACGCGCAACAAACTCAAACTCAAAGCATTTATTTAAATTCCAGATCCAGTTATAATTAAACCGTACTTATGGCAGTATAACCGATCAATCTCAGCGAATACACTTTGTTTCCTTCAACCTTGACATTGGCAGAATCATCGATAAAACGATGGAGCCATTATTATAAAAATTGGAATTGGAATTGGACAAATTTTTCAAACATAATTATGAAGCAATGGATTTTATCCTTCAAAGTGATTGAGACTGATTGATAGTGTGTTACCAGTGCCGGATTAGCCCGTAAGCAAATTAAGCAATTGCTTAGGGCCTACAGGCGTGGATTGCTTAGAGCATCAAGTACTCTTAATCCGGCACTGTGTGTTACGCAATTACAGTGCTGCTCAGGAGTGAAACTCAAACGGCTCTTCTTCGAATGAACGTAATTAGATCCTGGCTTGACTGGCGGTACTGGATTTATCAATTTCCTCAACTGAAAGATACCTGAAAAAAATACACAATCTTTTTTAGTTCGACACAATTATTACAGGCACTGGTTGCTAAAATGCACAATCTTAGATAGAGAAAGGTGCCTAAGGTAGGAGGGTCCTGAGTTACACAACCTACATCTTTTACAACAATATCTTATTTATATTTTACTAGGTTCTGCCCGCGACTTCGTCCGCGTAAAATGTCTTGTTACCCCAACCCACCGCGTCGTATCGCATCGCCCGCTTGCGTTATTACTTTTTCGCTTAGAGTTCTTCTTCTTGCTCGGCACCTAAGCGTCTGGAGTCGCGCCCGGCCCTGGTGCAAGCCATGGTCCGGGGCGAGAGGGAGTGGGAGGCAGTCACCTCCTTCTGCGAAGCAGTCATGCTAGCGAAGGAGGTGGCGGGACGGTTCAGGGAAAGAGCCTCCCGTCTCAGCCGCCGCGGGGGACGCCCCAGGCGTCGGGAGCCGCGTGACGACTCCCGGCCACCGTAGGCGCGGGCCTGCGGACGGAGAGTAATGGGTAGATCACCGTCCGATCAGGACCAGGCCCGTGCCGGACGGCGCGTACGTATTCCACGCGCGCCTCAAAGAGATGTCAGCATCGGGGAGGGGCCCCTTAGGGCCGAGGCCTGCCGGGTCAGGGTCATTGTCCGAAAGGGTTACCGCTGGCCCGGAACATAAAGGGCCAAGGAACGAACACGGGTGGGTTTTAGTCAGTAAGAGTCTGACACTCCATTCCGCTCCACCCAGAGCGGGAGGAGTCATTTGATGATTTCCCATCCGCAAAAAAAAAAAAAAAAAAAAAGGGCTCTGGAGTGATGTTAAATAGCTTATAACCTTTGTCAAGAATTAGGCTATAATGCAAAAGAAATTTTCAAATCCTATGGTAGTTCCAGAGATTAGCACATTCACACAAACAAACTCTTCAGCTTTGTTGTTAGACAGATAATATAGATTCTGTCTATTACAATTCCATTGATTTCCAAGGTTATGCCCAGGTTGGTGCTTACCAAATTAAGGGACCATCAAGGTTGCGTTGCTTAGCTTCAGATAAGAACGCTTGCTGCATTTTCTTATCTGAAGCTAAGCAATGCAACCTAAAAAATGTTTTGTTCATGGCGATGGGGATCCATGGATGCCACTGCTACAAACACTGACCAACAGTTGTGTAACAGTTTATGATCATTATCTTCTCATACCTTGACATTGGCAAAATCATCGAACGTTACAGATGGAGCCAGAACCTCAAAAAAATAGAAGGTTATACCCAGGTTGGTGCTTACCAAATTAAAGGACCATCAAGGTTGCGTTGCTTAGCTTCAGATAAGAATGCAGCAAGGACAGCTGGGTTACTTTTAACTTTGGGTATCTGACATTTTGCTTTTGAAAGCTGTTTGGCTGTGATGAATTTCAGTTTATTTCCAACCTGCCAAAAGAACATAATTATGTGTCAATAACACAGAAACAGGGTCTAAAAGGAACTACTGCACTATAAAAATAATTGTCCCGCAGACATGTACTATAAAAAAAAAAATTGTCTTTCAACTAGAATGCTGACCCATGGGACTTGACATTCAAAGGAAACTATACTTTGGAACAGGAAACTAGCTTCAATTGTCAGATTAACTGACTGACTGTTTGATATTATAAAAGTACCTGTAAGCCTGTAAATGATATCTGTACAGACTGGCTGGGACTTCAACACGCAAACTGAAACCATGAATCCAACACATGATTCTAGATTCCTAGCCTAGAAATGTAACGTTGGTTATCAAAACAATCAGCTGTTTCATAGAAAAGTGTAACACTTAATAATACCTATGCGGTCTAAAAGTAATGGAACTGCTATTTTTTAAGAAGTAAATGACGAATTTTTTTATCACAGGGGGTTCTGAATCTTAGCTGAATCCGTGGTAACAGGTTGCGCATCAATTTCCCTGCCACCCAGTTTATCTGTATTGACCCACTGCAGGGCAATGGCATGTCAATAAAACTTCTTCTGAGAGAAGTTGGATGGGAAACACCAACCTCATCTAGCTTTAAAACATTTACATTTACTTTTGACTTTTAAAAGTGTTTGCTTCACAGATATAGATACACCTAGATAACGCAAGAGCAACTACTTTGCATGCCCAGCTTACTCACTCCGTAGTATTGCTGGCTGGGTGAGCGTGAGCGGTAGCGCTAGGCCACAGGGTTGGGGCGAGACGGGTGCCGAACGCGTCGGCGTCTTTGAATCGATTTGATTTTCCCATCACTAAATAGTGCTTGTAACTGTGACGTTATAGTAGGTACTCAAAAAATGGCATGTATGGTTTTGATACCCATCGTGAACACTTGCATTATGTAGTTTGTGAGCATTAAACCTCTGCTATCTTTGGCATTCTCCAATAGCATTCTCTGTGTGGAAAAGAAGGCTCTTCACTCCTTCTATGAAGCCATAGCAGGAAGGCAGCTCCATGCATGCACCCACTGTCTGGAGCTTTACAATCGTGGCACTGAATATGCAGGACTTTCTCTTCAATTTCGTTCAATGTCAGTGTAACATTGGCGTAGACTGCAGGCTGCGGGCAAACTCTTGCCTTCAGTGTGCACAAGCCAGCGCTGCGGCACAGCTGTACGTAACCTATAGCATCATCGCCGTAACATTCTCTGAGAGTTCTGAAGACAAAAACAAATACTTATGTTGTTATTGTTCTGTGAGGATGTCTGACCATTATAAGTTTGACTTTTATTACAAAGTTCTATAACGCGGCTTGCGGTAGGATTAAGATTAAATAGGATTCAATTAATTAAATGGGATTAAAGTGGTAGAAATCGAAAAGGAGTTATTTACCGCGACTTTTTTTTACCTTTTTGAGAGAGAGATAGTTTTCATGGTTTTCGATGGTGCTGAAGCTAATAGTTAGGTCAAAAGGAAAATCCAAGGTTGCGGCTTTTTTAAATTAGATAGGTACTCACACAATAGTTGCAGCATTCCTTTCGGGTTTGGGCATGGTGACCAAATAGGCAGCCACCGTAAGACAGTCCATTCTGGGCAAGTTCGCGCTATCGCCCGGCTCGAAATCATTTTCCATTTTCGGCTTCGATGTCAGAGCTACAATATTTCTTAAAAGTCTAATAGCAATAGTGTTTTACAAAAACAAATTCACAAATAAAATACCTCAATAGATTGAGATGGACAACAACAAACGAAACTTGTACAGTTTGACACTTTGACTATGACTTTGACATTTACTGACTGTCGTTAATAGAGTTGCCAGCAAAAATTTAAATCTTTGGTTGCCTACAGCTGCAGAAGTGCAGATGTATAAAAAATGGCCGAAAGCTGTGTCTCCACCTTAGACAAAGAAAAGTATAGACGGCGGGTAGCTCCATTTCATTTCCACAAGAAAGGGATAAAGTATTGAGTTATTATAAGTAACAGAAAAGGATAAAGCTATACTATTTCCGTCTCTCAGTGCGTGCCAGTTTTTTCAAGGCAGCTACTTATGTAGCCTATGTTAGTTAAGTTAGTTTTTTGTCTCATGTGCGGCCACGTGACCCGATGCTCTATAGCTTTCTTACTCTAAGGTCTCCACTGTCCGTCTGTCTGTCTGTCTGTCACCCAGGGGGGGCGCACTTAACACTGTCATCATTTCCACAGATGACAGCGACATCTGGAGTTTAGCGGGTTAAAAAAACTTGGCAGCCATCTTGTCTTGTTTGTCAAACAAACGTCATTGTCGCCGGCCATCCAGTGTTACCAACTTATCGAATTTTCCACTAACACTGATTTAGTGGCACCCTTTTAGTGGCGAAATATTGCGTTTAGTAGCTGGTGGTTTTTCTAGTGGTTTGGTAGAATTCAGTTTCAATCACTGAAAATGCTATCACTCAACCACTAAGCCACTAAAACATTACGAAATATATTATTTTTACTTCATTTAATTTTCAGAAATATTTACTTTTACTGTGTAGGTAAATTCTAATAAAAGTTCTATAACAAATCAGTACCCAAGAATCATCCAAGAATCATATAAATGTGAAACCGATGATGGTGCAGACAAAAATTCATCGGTGGACGAATTTTAGAATATCACATTTTTATCCTAGGTGTTGTTCTTATTGAATAATGTTTATGTTCCTCACTTTGACTTGTTGATTTACTAATAATATTTTATGGTGATTTATTGATTTTAAATATTTCATTACGAGATAATAAAGACTTTTTTTTACTAATATAACTACTTTAATTACTGTTTCCTTTCTCAAAAACCAAAAATTTATTTAGTGGAAATTTTAGCGAATTTTGTAGTAGGGCCGATTTTTATTAGTGGTTTTCTGGTGGTTTTCGAAGTTGAATCTGGTGGAGAGCTAGTTTATCTGTTGGCAACACTGCAGGCATCCGCCATTGTCAATTCCGGCTTTCCCGATATTGATGCGCTTCCCGTAATTCCGAGTTTATCTCAGCTATTTCTGTTTTAGTTGTCACTTGTTACTGTTATTTGTTTTGTTAAGTTTTGTTGCTACTCATAGTAAGTAAGTATGCATATTACTATGAGTAGCGAGTCAATATACGAGATATTATGCATTGCATATTTAAAGATAGGTGTATATTTGTATCTATAGGTAGGTATATAGTTTTAGTTCACCCTCCAAACTCGAGGTGGCAGCACTTTCCGTAGAAGCAAATTTTACCACAGAGTTGTTACTCTTTGCCTCTATAGTTTACTCTTTGCTGTCACCAGGCTGTATCTCATGAACCGTGATAGCTAGACAGTTGAAGTTTTCACAGATGATGTATTTCTGGTGCCACTGTGTGGAATGAAACTTCATACGCATAAGCAGGATACAAAGGTGTGAAAAGTTACTCAAGAACATTTTCGAAATGTTTTATTTAAAAAAAGATAACTGGAAATCTCTGTTTCTATGGAAAATTTATAATCGGTCTAATTTGCCTGTTACACTATTTTTCGAAAATGTTCTTAAGTACTTAACTGTTTAGACGTTTGTATCCTGCTTATGCGTATGAAGTTTCATTAAAATCGGTTCATTCATTTCGAAAAACAAGGGCTTGAAAGTTTGTATGAAATGTCGTACGGCGTAAACGCTCTTAATACTTCACAAGATTTTTATCTCGTAATAAAAAGAGTTAAAAAAAAGCTGACAGCAAAAAGTTCAAAAACAAGAAGATCACTTTTCAAGCAGTCTAACGGTCGAACGCAATAACTGACTACTGGATGGTAGCCAGTATAATCATAACATAACTGCCAGTATAATATTAATGTGCGTGTGGTGTGAGGTGAGGGCCACTTTGTTAAAACTCTTTGAAAATGTGCTTAGGATTTAGTGAACATTCCCAAAGAATTGTGAAAGTTGGTTTCAGATTTTGTGAAAGTCTAATAACCGAGTTATAGACTGTAAAGTTGGGCCCTCAGTTCTCACATAGAGGATTGAGGGCCCACCTAAAACTGATAAACTATGGACACTACAGAAAAAGTCTTAATGCCAAAATCTAAGCAAATGTCAAACAAAGTTTGTGAAACAAGATATTATCGCAAAACACTGTCCTACTTTGTATATCTTCGTACAAAATGGGCCCTCAATTCTCATACACGTAAAAGTTTATTACGCAATTATAATGAAATCATTAACTTACAGCTACTGTTTGAAATCCTATATGCTACTAAATAAATTGTGAAAATTTATAAAAGCAAGAACTGGTCACCACTTTTTGTTGTTTGAAAGTTATCCCTCAGTCCTCCATTTCTTTTGTTTTCGATTTATTACGCTTATCGTATAAAAGCTAAGACAAATACAAAATTGTCTCCTTTTGTGAAATAAATTGTGCAACAAATTCGATACCAGAAAGAAATTAAAAGACCCTTTATTATATAAGAAAATCGAGTTTTATTTTTATTATCTGAATTTGCAAATAGGGTGACCACAATTTCTTTTAGATTGCAGTAAAGATTAGTAAAAGTAGAGTATAAGTTTTAATAAACTTTCTTCGATTTTTCGCTTATTATCGTCATAGCATTTGTACTCAATTTCGTGATAAAAAAAAATATTTCAGAATTCGAATGATCACAAAAAAAAAATACTGTTACCCAAATCATTTTTGCTTGAAATATCGTTCGTTCTGATGACAATAATCAAATAATTTATTTATTATTTTTATAAAGGCTTTTGTCCAGCCATGGGACAATGTAGGCTAAATACAATGTGTTGATTTGCATCCTAGTCAAATTCAAGGACGTAATTATGCTAATGATTCTCGACCCAAATCAACAATAAAATGGGTAGGTATTTGTTTTATTTTTTTTTCTTATTTACGGAAATCCGTAAGTGTGAACCAGCCGTATTTAAACGCGGCCCGTCTGTTACTAGCCCTATAACCGCGCTTTCATTTACACACACATTAAAATGCGCATGAGAATCTATCATTCGATAAATTCGTAGGTAATCAATCCCATCCCCCAATCACGAGGCGGCAAAGCGGCTACTTAGTCTCCCGCGCACCCTAAGCCACGCCCCCGCGGCCCCGGAACTAACAGTGTAATTGAAATCGCCGCAGCGTTCGTGCGCTTTGCGAATTCCGCTTCTCGGTACATCGTTGAGACGTAGGTACAAAGTGTTCAATTCAAATGTCGTGCTGGTGGAGATGGTCAGGTGGGTATGCCATCAGTGGAGACAGCCTACGTGGAGTCATCCGGATGTTTCCCGATCGGGAACCCCCGACACAGAGCGTTATGCTGGCTGCTATGCACCACACCAGTGTTGCGCATACTGAAGCGTGAACTGCAACATCCGTTCCACTACCCCAAGGCACAAGACATTCACCCAGGTGATAATGCCGTGCGGATTACATTTTGTCGTTTTCGACACTTTAAAAACGAATGTGTTAGTGTTGTTAAGCTGAAGGAAAACCAGTACGTGGCAACTTTACCTCCGGTAACATAGGTAGGTAATTTATTTAGTTGTACATTTTGTAAATACGTTGTTAGCTTAATCAATTTCATTAGTGTAAATAAGTTATTTCAAATTTTTAACTACCTACGCCAATAATACCTAAGAGTCGAAAGTATACCACGTACTTACACTTAACTAGAACGTCTTTCCATTTCCATCAAACGTAGAAAACATTTTTAGACTTAGTAAATCGGTACACCAACAAAGGTAGAATTATTGCCGGTGTAGGAAGGAAAGTTTCAAATCAACCAATTTAATCCACAAATAAAAACAAAATAACTACGAAAACTTTAGCTTGAAGGATATTATTAATCATCTGATAACAGGTCAGTGAACTTTTCTTTGGCGCACTAGTATTACTGTCATTAGTAAGATTTCCGTATTCCAATGATGCTCAAAAATGAGTTAATTATCAAGCGAAATTTATGACAATAATGTAGGTGATTTTCGAAATAAAATTAGGTAAAATTATTGCTACCGGTCATTGCACTGCGGCGCGAGACGGCCGGAGCTACCATTTCGGGGAATTACATGGCAGCTGTATGCATTGTCGCTGTGTGCATAGTCGGGTGATTCTGTTTTATTTGTATTGAATTAAGGGTTTAATTCTGAAATACTGTTAAATTTCTACAACAAAAAAAAAGCAGCGCTTACTAGTTATTGCCCCCTACCGTACTTCAAATGATTATTTATGTCTTTTATGACAACCTTCTGAAATTTGACGAGGATGCAAATCAACAGCATGTATAATCCTAACTAATAGCTGTAATATTTAGTGTAGTTACTAAACCATAGTTTATGATAGTGCAGCGGAAGTTGTAGGTAATAAAGCATTAAGGCGAGTTTTATGAAACAGTTGTAGTGAAGAATAAAAATAATAATAATTTTTTTAATACGCAAACACATCTTCGGTCAAGACACTCAATCATCTTCGGTCAGATATCAAACATTCAAGGTAAGTTTGTTTTGATACCTAGGTACTCCTAATTTTATAAGTTCGTAATATTTTACTAAATAGTACTTAGATAGTCACTCTAAGAATTGTTTAGGTAATTCAATTTCACCTATTTATAAATTGTAATTTTTTTTAAATAAAATATAATTATTTCATACTCCAGAAAACATATTTGTTATTGTGCAAGTATAGGTACTTGCACAATAACAAATATGTTATTCCTAGGTAGGCCTAGGAATAAAAAAAACATCCAGGAACGCACTGCTTTATTAGGTACTAGCTTCTGCCAGCGAATTCGTCCGCGTGAAATTCGAAAGTCATATGGCTCCATCTATTATCATAATAACGTTATTATTGTTTTCCTCGGGAACAGCACTTTTTTCGGGATGAAAGGTACAGTGGTTTAGGCGTGAAAAGCTAACAAACAAAGTTACTTTCGCATTTATAATATTACTTAGTTAGGATTATATTTAGCCTACATTGTCCCATTGCTGGGCAAAAGCCTTTATAAAAATAATAAATAAATTATTTGATTATTGTCATTAGTTTTTTTCGGAAAGAACGATTTTTCAAGCAAAAATGATTTGGGGAACAGTATTTTTCTATGTGATCGTTCAATTTCCGAAATTTATTTTTTTTATCACGAAACTTGGGTACAAATGCTATGACGATAATAAGCGAAAAATCGAAGAAAGTTTATTAAAACCTATGACTCTACATTTACTAATCTTTACTGCAATCTAAAAGAAATTGTGGTCACCCTATTTCCTAATACAGAGAATAAAAATAAAACTCGATTTACTTATACAATAAAGGGTCTTTTAATTTCTTTCTGGTATCGCATTTGTTGCACAATTTTTTTCACAAAAAGACACAATTTTGTATTTGTCTTATGTTTCATACGATAAGCGTAATAAATCGAAAACAAAATAAAATGGAGGACTGAGGGCCCGAATTTTATCAAGGTCATAACTTTTAAACAACAAATGGTGGTGACCTGTTCTTGCTTTCATAAATTTTCACAATTTATTTAGTAGCATATAGGATTTCAAACAGTAGCTGTAAGTTAATGATTTCATTATAATTGCGTAATAAACTTTTACGTGTATGAGAATTGAGGGCCCATTTTGTACGAAGATATACAAAGTAGGACAGTGTTTTGCGATACTATCTTGTTTTCACAAATTTTGTTTGGCATTAGCTTAGATTTTGGCATTAAGACTTTTTCTGTAGTGTCCATAGTTTATCAGTTTTAGGTGGGCCCTCAATCCTCTATGTGAGAACTGAGGTCCCAACTTTACAGTCTATAACTCGGTTATTAGACTTTCACAAAATCTGAAACCAACTTTCACAATTCTTTGGGAATGTTCACTAAATCCTAAGCACATTTTCAAAGAGTTTTAACAAAGTGGCCCTCACACCACACGCACATTAATATTATTATCATACAGATCGCATCTGTTATAGATCCAGAGATAGACAGGTTATCAGTTTTAGGTGGGCCCTCAATCCTCTATGTGAGAACTGAGGTCCCAACTTTACAGTCTATAACTCGGTTATTAGACTTTCACAAAATCTGAAACCAAAGTATGCCTGTATGCCAAAACTGGTGATAAATAGGTAATAGGGTTCGGCCGTTAGCATTTTCAGAAAATTAATTGTGTAAAAGGGTTATTGCTAGTGTATTGTTTTGATGTATGTCGTGTATATGTGTAGCGATCTGTGTGTTGTTTTACATGTATTTCAGGGATATTTCACCGAAATTAAACGCAGGAATAAAATTAAAATGATTTTATTTATTATTTACAACTTAATATAAGTTATATACATTTCCTCTGTTGAATTATGCGAAAGTTCACAACATAAATTAATCAGTCTTTTTAAAATGATAAAGTATTCATTCAGGTAGGTAGGTAAATTACAGTAGGTAGTTTAACACTTTTCACTTAATCTACTTCTTCCACTGTAGGTCCTCTGTTTTGTTGGTAACTTCCGCAACCGCCTGGCATACCACCAGGCATACCTCCTGGCATGCCGCCAAAACCACCGGGCATTCCTCCTGGCATTCCTCCGGGCATTCCACCAGGCATACTACCGGGCATTCCCCCGGGGTTGCCGCCGGCTGCGCCCGCACCGTGCATCTTGCTCATGACAGGTGAGCACACGCGCTGCACGTCCTTCAGCTTGTGCTCGTACTCCTCCTGCTCCGCCAAGCTGTTGTTGTCGAGCCACTTGAGCGCGTCGTCGCACGCGTCCCTTGCGGTGCTCTTGTCCTGCTCCGTTAGCTTGTCTCCGGCATCGTCCAGCGCCTGCTTCACGCTGAACACATACGCTTCGAGCTGGTTCCTCGAAGATACGCGCTGCCTCTGCTTCTCATCCTCGTCTTTGTATTTCTCCGCCTCCGCGAGCATGCGCTCGATCTCAGCCTGCGACAGGCGTCCCTTGTCGTTCTTGATGACGATGTTCTTGCTTCGGCCAGTGCTGTTTTCTTTGGCCGACACGTTGAGGATGCCGTTCGCGTCCAGGTCGAAGGTGACGTCGATCTTAGGGACGCCGCGCGGCGCGGGCGGGATGCCGGTCAAGTCGAACGTGCCCAACAAGTTGTTGTCCTTCGTCATCGCTCGCTCGCCCTCGTACACTTGGATGGTGACCGCCGGCTGATTGTCCGAGTACGTGGTGAACGTCTGCGACTGCTTGCAAGGGATCTTACAGTTGCGCTCAATGATCTTCGTCATCACGCCACCGGCGGTCTCGATGCCGAGGGACAGAGGGGCCACATCCACGAGCAACACATCCTGGATCTTCGAGTGTTGCTCTCCGCTCAGGATAGCTGCCTGGACGGCCGCGCCGTACGCCACGGCTTCGTCGGGGTTGATGGACAGGTTGAGTTGCTTGCCGCAGAAGAAGTTCTGCAGCAGACTCTGCACCTTCGGGATCCTGGTGGAGCCTCCGACAAGGACGACGTCGTGTATCTGGCTCTTGTCCATCTTGGCATCTTTGAGCGCCTTCTCCACGGGCTCAAGGGTGCCTCTGAACAGGTCTGCGTTCAGCTCTTCGAAGCGCGCGCGGGACACGCGAGTGTAGAAGTCGATTCCCTCGTAGAGCGCGTCAATCTCAATAGTGGCTTCAGTGCTGGACGACAGCGTGCGCTTAGCGCGCTCAGCGGCTGTGCGCAGGCGGCGTAGTGCGCGAGGATTCATGCGCATATCCTTCTTGTACTTGCGCTTGAACTCGTCCGCGAGGTGGTTCACTAGTCGGTTGTCAAAGTCCTCACCTCCGAGATGCGTGTCGCCCGCCGTCGCCCTTACCTCGAATAACGAGCCCTCGTCAATGGTGAGGATGGACACGTCGAAGGTTCCGCCGCCGAGGTCGAAAATGAGGACGTTCCTTTCGCCCTTGAGGTTCTTGTCGAGGCCGTACGCGAGCGCGGCGGCTGTGGGCTCGTTGATGATCCTGAGCACGTTGAGCCCGGCGATGGCTCCCGCGTCCTTGGTGGCCTGGCGCTGAGAGTCGTTGAAGTAGGCCGGCACTGTAATGACCGCGTCGCGTACTGTTGTTCCGAGGTACGCTTCCGCTGTCTCCTTCATCTTCGTCAGCACCATGCTACTGATCTCCTCGGGCGCGAAACGTTTCGCTTCGCCCTTGAATTCTACTTGGATCTTCGGTTTGCCGCAGTCGCTGACCACTTTGAAGGGCCAGTGTTTCATGTCCTGCTGAATCTTGGGATCGTCGAACTTCCTTCCGATGAGTCGCTTGGCGTCGAACACTGTGTTGCTGGGGTTGAGGGCGACCTGGTTCTTGGCTGCGTCTCCGATGAGGCGCTCCGTGTCCGTGAAGGCCACATAGGATGGCGTTGTGCGGTTGCCCTGGTCGTTGGCGATGATCTCCACATTCCCGTGCTGCCACACGCCGACGCACGAGTATGTCGTACCAAGATCTATTCCTACAGCTGGCATCTTGTCTTGTTCTAGCAGTACTTTTCACAATAAACTTGTTGTACAGTAGTAACGTGTAACGTTTAATATAACTTGCGAGTCTAGTAAACTTCTCCGGTTTGCACCGAACACTTCGTCTGCTTTGTATCACGTTTCAAATAATTCTGAGTTCGCGCCGAGCGGGCGCCTCTTATATATTGAACAAATGAGGTTCGAGAGATTTCTACTCTTTACTCGACGTTTCTGGATGCGGCCAATCAGAGGACAGAATCGAATGAAATATCTGGAGGTTCAACGCTGTTCAACCAATCAGAGCGCTTGCGGGAAAGAGACACACAATATCTTCCGTCTCAATAGGGTTGTCAGTGTAGAAATTTACCCCGAAACTGGGGCATATTAAGAAAATAAATTAAGACCTTCTTACATTTATTTATTCATCTAAGTATTGTTACGAGCTTGGGGTTCGTGACAATAAAAACTGCCGATCTATATTTCCAAAAATGACACTTTAGATTCATTCATAAGGATCAAATGTCTCTAGCAAACATGGTAAATTAAATGCAACGAAAACCATGAAATCTAAACTTATTTTATTCTAACGGTAAAAACGAGTAAGTAAATTAACTAAATAATTGCTCGGAATCAAGGAACTTATAGGTAAAGCTGGAAGCCACACTCTGAATTAGAAACTGAGGGGGAAAAAAATGACCTTGAAATTGTTGTTTATCCATACGTCTCTTTCTAAATAGCCCGGCGTGCATAATTTTGCACAAAATGAGTGTTAAAGCGAATTATTCCTACTACTAAGTAAAAGAGGAGACAGATGTTTAACATACAACTGTTAAGAATCGAGAATTTTTAAGAAATAATGTAAGAAAACTGAAAATTGTTCAATAAAATGTTTTCAACATTTGACAAGAGATATCGTAATTACTTGTGAAAAGTCACATCACATGCCGGATACCACTCATTTCTGCAATCGCGCACAATACATTTCAAAACCATTTTGCTATTTTTATTGTTATTAGCCTGATATTTTTACTGATAAAGTTGCGAAGCGAAGCCAAAACATTTACCACAGACTAAGAAGAGACATTCACCGTCAATGATTTGACACATTCGATTAGTGTTGCCATTTGCGATTTTAGATATTGCATGATTTATGGTAAACACTTATTAATAATTTGTTTACCCAAAACTCGTTTTAATAGTCTATGAGTATAACTTTTTTATTATAACATCAAGATACTTCTAAATTTAGATCTTAGATAAATTATTTTCAGTTCTAGTATGTTTGTACCGTTCGTCAAATTAATTACTGTGGCCTAAGTGGGGGTTTGGTTATTAGCACTGGCAAACTTCTGGGGAGACCTAGAAAGAGACAGATAGGAAACGCAGACTCTTCAAAGGTTACTTGGGGTCACGAATCTTGCCCTCAAACATATGAACGAAGTGTGGTTTCCAGCTTTACCTATAAGTTCCTTGCTCGGAATGGACTCCATTTTCTTGAATGCACAAATTTATTCTTTTAATGAATTCATTTTGAGTAACTTTTATTAGCGTGTTGTGGTGAATATTGAAAATTGTATTGTGAACTAAAGTTTTTAGCTCGTTTAGTAGTATAGGATTTTTGGTAAATTTGTTTTTTTACATATCCCCATTGAAAAATCTAAGTGAGATCTGGAGATCTCGCAGGTCACCTGATTGTGCCGAGATTTGATGCTTATGATTGACCCTATCGATTGGTGCCATAAAAGTACAGGATGCTATTTTTTCGGATTGACAGATTTTACTAAAGTGCATAAATAAAGGAATGTTTCCTTTGAGTAAAATTTGCTGTCTTCAGTATTTAGAGTACTTTCCCTCCAGGTACGGTACGAAAATTCCATTCTGTATAGTGCCTCAGATAGTTCTAGAACCTTCTACTGTAGAAACATCTAGAATGTTCGAATACGTACTGGCCCCATTTGACCAGATGTCGATAGTTCTAGAAAGTTCTAGCATTAAACTTTCTAGTAGGATCTTCGCTGTATTAATTCTGCTATTCGATACTAGATGGCGCTAGCGGTAATTAATGTCACCATGTACCAGGCATTAATTGTGGCGCGCAAGAGTATTTATATTAAAAATCTTGTATACTGTGATAATTAATATCTATTAAGCATATGAAGCGTTGATTGATTCAAAATCATTTATTTAATTAACCGTAAATGGTAATGAAGCGATGTTCAAACATTGACAGATTTTACTAAAGTGCAATCTATTTTAATTTCAAGTTGCCCATGCATTCTTTTGTTTTTTTTTTTTTATAGGTCAGGATTTTGGAGATTTTACTTTTCAGGCTGGCAATTCAGTCGGGAATATTTTAGAGCATTCCAGACGTCACGCACTCTTATTCGCTAGATCGAATCTAGACGGCCAATCAGAGAACAGAATCGAAGGAATTATCTAGAACAGCAGCGAAGTTCGACCAATCAGTGCGCTAGTTGGAAAGAGATAGCAAGATATTTTCTGTCTCAAAAGGGTTGTCACTGTAGACATTTTCCCTGAAACTGGGGGAATAAGGAAAAATTTTTAGGCTGTTAGTTATAAGTAAAATTGATTAAACAGTTTTTGCATGTTTTATTTTCTGTGATTTCTGTAAATATTTAGTCGATTTTATGAGATATTAATTTTTGTTATCATATAATTAAGTTTTAAGTTAATATAAATAATTATATTATTGTATCTAAAGTATTTAATTAAGATGACAGCTAACAGATTATAATCTTTTTCGTTACAATTTTTTTTCCATTTTACTTTTTTATCACTACACACGGTTTATTTTGTTGCCAACAAATTATTGTTTTTTTTAAACCTGTTGAAATCAAATATTACAACAAAGAAATCAACACACTTTAAAGTATTTGTTCTTGTTTTACAATAAAATTGTATACCTACTTTAAACTTAATGGTTTATAGGGAGATTAATTTTTGTAAGTTGGCAACAACAACGAAGAAATTTCCAGGGTATTCTTGAAAGACACGATGCGCCTATACGGCGTTCGCATACGTGTGAAAGAGATAGCGTTAGTATTATGTAGGGCGTCCCTCAAGGGTATTTATTATCAGTATGACTATTGACAAATCAATTACATTGATAGACGTATTTTGTTTTGTTTACAAGCATGAAACAGCTGGATGTAACTTTGACTTAATTTTAAGTATTTCAGCATCAGAATTCAGCAGCAGATCTTTGTTATTTAAAGAAAAACTAATTATTGATCGCGTGGGTAGCTTACGTAACTGCCCATCTCATTACATATCTTATATTAATTAAGTACCAACCATTTTTCTGTTCTAAATTAAAGCGTTAAAAATTGTATTTCTTTTGTTTTGAAGAATAAGGTGCATTTACCTATGATAATAATTGTACCTACATAGCTATTTACTCAATTTATTAAAAGCTTTAGGTACACTATTGAAGTAGGTATAGACACTTATCTATTATCAAATAAATCTTCAATAAACTTCGTAGATTGTTTTCGCATAGGTACCTACCTACCGTTAAAACGGTGAGACATGTACCTAATGTTAAATTAACAGCTTTTTACTAAATGCAGAATGTTAAAGTATATACCTACTACTAAGTAAGTACCTGCTACAAGTACCTACTTACCTACTTACCTGTTAATATTAATGCTTAGTACATAATTAATTAATTGTTTCACTCATAAGTTGTAGAAAATTCTGGACAAACGCAACAGTCTGTTTCTTTGTGTGTCACCCTCGTGTATTTTAGAGGCAACAAGGGTGAGCAGATGTTCAAGTAAAGTAACGGCCAAAACTTCCCCTAATAATATTATAAAACTGTTTTTCCAGAAACGTCATATTCATATTTCAAAGAATTCTCGACAATATTATCAACTTTGCTACGCTTTTTATCAATAATTGCGTCCTGAATGTTAGACAAAAGTTTTTTTTTGTACCTACGTACCTACATAAGTAAATCCTTGTTGTCGTAAAAATGGTAGTGCAATGTAATTGTTTATGATACCCATAGATTATCAGAAAATATTTCTATGTAGGTAGGTACGCCAGCACATCAAGCTACAACTTTATCGCTAAAGCAAGGTTCAAAGTTGATCGGGAAAATTTTACAGTTTTCGTGGTCTGTACTTGACTCAAAAATATTTTGGTACCTACCCTAAGCTTGCACTATTTATTCTGTGCCATAACTCAAACACCTACCTACTTATTTATATTTTTTTATTTTCCGAACATGTTTCTCTGCTATTTTATTTAGTTACCTACTTACCTCATTCAAAAAATTGGCAATGATTAAAAATGTGGAAAAATGTTATTTGAGACGTGGCCAAAATATGTGGCACTTGTGGCAGGTATTTTAAAATAGGTAGAAGAAAGTCTTTGAGAAAGGTAAAAAGAATATACCAACCTATAAAATTAATTTATGTAAAGGAAAATTGCAAATTACATTATTACATTATAATTATCGACAAAGTGTTCCTTTGAATGATATTCGTTTAAGCAGGTACTACAATCCGTAGCTCTGTCATGTTGTCTGCCTAACCCTTCGCGGACTACAGGCGTAACGTTGTGTGTGTCTTGATAAGAACCAATTACCTACCTACTATCTATCTTCATATTATAATTAAATGACTACAGCCTTCCATAAACTTAAAAGCGGACAGCAGCTCACTTTTCAAAACGAAATATGTTTCTTAGAAAAAAATTAAAAACATGATGCTTTTATCACCCACAAAAAATTATAAAATACATAAAACACGTGGAGCGCACTTATCTACGTATCAAAACATCTTGTATGTATTTGAACAGGATTTGTTTACATTTTCATCAGATAATTTTGGAACAGACCGTAATTTTATTTAACTAACTGAGCAACATGTATGTGTAATCTAATAAAATATCCCATACATTTTGTGAGTTAGCAGGAACTAACAAAACTATTCAGCAGTCAGCAGATAAAAGTTTTTTTAATTTTGTATTTACAATACCCAAATTATTGGGTATTGTAAATACAAAAATAAAAAAACAAAAAAAAAATAATAATAAAAAAATGGCGTCGGTTATTAAACCGACGCCATTATACTGTTGCTGTCTCTTTCACACACAGGTGATCGGGTGCGGGAAGTCGAGGAGGTCGGGAATACGAGTGCGTGACGTCTGGGATGCTCTAGAATATTCCTGACTGAATTGCCAGCCTGTAAAGTAAAATCTCCAAAATCCAGGCCTATTAAAAAAAAAAAAGAATGCATGGGCAACTTGAAATTAAAATAGATTGCACTTCAGTAAAATCTGTCAATGTTATTACATCGCTTCATTACCATTTACGGTCAATTAAATAAATGATTTTGAATCAATCAACGCTTCATATATGCTTAATAGATATTATTAATCACAGTATACAAGATTTTTAACATAAATACTGTTGCGCGCCACAATTAATGCCTGGTAAATGGTAACATTAGTTACCACTAGCGCCATCTAGTATCGAATAGCAGAAATAATACAGTCAAGATCCTTCTAGAAAGTTTGATGCTAGAACTTTCTAGAACTATCGACATCTGGTCAAACGGGGCCGGTATGTACTCGAACATTCTAGATGTTTCTACAGTAGAAGGTTCTAGAACTATCTGAGGCACTACCTGGAGGACCTGGAGGGAAAGTACTCTAAATACTGAAGACAGCAAATTTTACTCAAAGGAAACATTCCTTTATTTTTAAAAAGAAACAAAACTGCATTTAAAGATTTTTGAAAATACGCTTGCCACACTCGGGAGTCGAACCGACTAAAATCCGAAAAAATAGCATCCTGTACTTTTATGGCACCAATCAATAGGGTCAATCATAAGGATCAAATCTCGGCACAATCAGATGACCTGCGAGATCTCCTTTTTTAATGGGGTGTTTTACATATTATGTAAAACATCAAACTTACCAAAAATCCTATACAACCAAACGAGCTAAAAACTAACGTTCACAATGCAATTTTCAATAATCACCACAACGCTACTAAAAGTTACTCAAAATTAATTCCAAAGAATAAATTTGTGCATTCAAGAAAATGGAGTCCATTTCGAGCAATTATTTAGTTAATTTACTTACTCGTTTTTACCGTTCGAATAAAATAAGTTTAGATTTCATGCTTTTCGTTGCATTTAATTTACCATGTTTGCTAGAGACATTTGATCCTTATGATTGAATCTAAAATGTCATTTTTAGAAATATAGATAGGCAGTTTTTGTTGTCACAAACCCCAAGCTCGTAACAATACTTAGGGCTGATTTTTCAATCATCTGATAACTTTATTCGAGGAATAATTTTGAAATTTTGACAGTTATTTCAAACAAAAACTGTCAAACGTCAATTTTGTACCTCGAATAAAAGTTATCTGGCGATGGAAAAATCAGCCCTTAGACGAATAAATAAATGTAACAAGATCTTAATTTATTTTCTTAATCTGCCCAGTTTCAGGGTAAATTTCTACACTGACAACCCTATTGAGACGGAAGATATTGTGTTGTCTCTTTCCCGCAAGCGCTCCGATTGGTTGAACAGTGTAGAACCTCCAGATATTTCCTTCGATTCTGTCCTCTGATTGGCCGCATCCAGAAACGTCGAGTAAAGAGTAGAAATCTCTCGAACCTCATTTGTTCACTATATAAGAGGCGCCCGCTCGGCGCGAACTCAGAATTATTTGAAACGTGATACAAAGCAGACGAAGTGTTCGGTGCAAACCGGAGAAGTTTACTAGACTCGCAAGTTATATTCAACGTTACACGTTACTACTGTACAACAAGTTTATTGTGAAAAGTACTGCAAGAACAAGATAAGATGCCAGCTGTAGGAATAGATCTTGGTACGACATACTCGTGCGTCGGCGTGTGGCAGCACGGGAATGTGGAGATCATCGCCAACGACCAGGGCAACCGCACAACGCCATCCTATGTGGCCTTCACGGACACGGAGCGCCTCATCGGAGACGCAGCCAAGAACCAGGTCGCCCTCAACCCCAGCAACACAGTGTTCGACGCCAAGCGACTCATCGGAAGGAAGTTCGACGATCCCAAGATTCAGCAGGACATGAAACACTGGCCCTTCAAGGTGGTCAGCGACTGCGGCAAACCGAAGATCCAAGTAGAATTCAAGGGCGAAGCGAAACGTTTCGCGCCCGAGGAAATCAGCAGCATGGTGCTGACGAAAATGAAGGAGACAGCGGAAGCGTACCTCGGAACAACAGTACGTGACGCGGTCATCACAGTGCCGGCCTACTTCAACGACTCTCAGCGCCAGGCCACCAAGGACGCGGGAGCCATCGCCGGGCTCAACGTGCTCAGGATCATCAACGAGCCCACAGCCGCCGCGCTCGCGTACGGCCTCGACAAGAACCTCAAGGGCGAAAGGAACGTCCTCATTTTCGACCTCGGCGGCGGAACCTTCGACGTGTCCATCCTCACCATTGACGAGGGCTCGTTATTCGAGGTAAGGGCAACGGCGGGCGACACGCATCTCGGAGGTGAGGACTTTGACAACCGACTAGTGAACCACCTCGCGGATGAGTTCAAGCGCAAGTACAAGAAGGACATGCGCATGAATCATCGCGCATTACGCCGCCTGCGCACAGCCGCTGAGCGCGCTAAGCGCACGCTGTCGTCCAGCACTGAAGCCACCATCGAGATCGACGCGCTCTACGAGGGAATCGACTTCTACACTCGCGTGTCCCGCGCGCGCTTCGAAGAGCTGAACGCAGACCTGTTCAGAGGCACCCTCGAGCCCGTGGAGAAGGCGCTCAAAGATGCCAAGATGGACAAGAGCCAGATCCACGACGTCGTCCTCGTCGGAGGCTCCACCAGGATCCCGAAGGTGCAGAGTCTGCTGCAGAACTTCTTCTGCGGCAAGCAACTCAACCTGTCCATCAACCCCGACGAAGCCGTGGCGTACGGCGCGGCCGTCCAGGCAGCTATCCTGAGCGGCGAGCAACACTCGAAGATCCAGGATGTGTTGCTCGTGGACGTGGCCCCTCTGTCCCTCGGCATCGAGACCGCCGGCGGCGTGATGACGAAGATCATCGAGCGCAACTCTAAGATCCCGTGCAAGCAGTCGCAGACGTTCACCACGTACTCGGACAATCAGCCGGCGGTCACCATCCAAGTGTACGAGGGCGAGCGAGCGATGACAAAGGACAACAACTTGTTGGGCACGTTCGACTTGACCGGCATCCCGCCCGCACCGCGAGGCGTCCCTAAGATCGACGTCACCTTCGACCTGGACGCGAACGGCATCCTCAACGTGTCGGCCAAAGAGAACAGCACCGGCCGTAGCAAGAACATCGTCATCAAGAACGACAAGGGGCGCCTGTCGCAGGCTGAGATCGAGCGCATGCTCGCTGAGGCGGAGAGATATAAAGACGAGGACGAGAAGCAGAGGCAGCGCGTAGCTTCGAGGAACCAGCTCGAAGCGTACGTGTTCAGCGTGAAGCAGGCGCTGGACGACGCCGGAGACAAGCTCACGGAGCAGGACAAGCGCACCGCAAGGGACGCGTGCGACGACGCGCTCAAGTGGCTCGACAACAACAGCTTGGCAGAGCAGGAGGAGTACGAGCACAAGCTGAAGGACGTGCAGCGCGTGTGCTCGCCTGTCATGAGCAAGATGCACGGCGCCGGCGCGGCCGGCGGCAACCCCGGGGGAATGCCCGGTGGTATGCCTGGTGGAATGCCCGGAGGAATGCCAGGAGGAATGCCCGGTGGAATGCCAGGAGGAATGCCCGGTGGCTTCGGAGGAATGCCAGGAAGTATGCCAGGTGGTATGCCTGGCGGTATGCCTGGTGGTATGCCTGGCGGTTACGGAAGTTACCAACAAAACAGAGGACCTACAGTGGAAGAAGTAGATTAAGTACAGTACAGTAGTTAAAATACCTACTTGCCTACCTACCTGAATGAATACTTTATTATTTTAAAAAGACTGATTAATTTATATTGTGAACTTTAGCATAATTAAACAGAGGAAATGTATGTCTTAAGTAACTTATATTAAGTTGTAAATAATAAATAAAATAATTTTATTTTTATTCCTGTGTTTTATTTCTCAGGTGAAATATCCCTGAAATACACGTAACACAACAAACAGTACACATATATATATATACACTATCGCTACACATACATGGCATTCTACACTCCTTCTTTTGAAGTCGGTTAATAATCATAGGGAAGGCCTTTGCTCTTCGCGGGCCTGCGGGCGTAGAGTAATGGCCGTAGCTCGACCGTGCCGGACGGCGCGTACGTGTCCACGCGCGCGTCAAAGAGATTTGCCAGCATTAAGGAAGGGGGCCCCATAGGGCCGAAGCCTGCCGGGGCAGCGGGATTGTCCGAAAGGGTTACCGCTACCCCGGAACATAAAGGGCTAAGGAATGAACCCGGGTGGGTTTTAGTCAGTAAGAGTCTGACACTCCCTTCCGCTCCACCCAGAGCGGGAGGGGTCATTTGATGATTTCTCACACACAAAAAAAAAGGCCTTTGCTCTCAGTGGGACGGTGTAGGCCAAATAAAAAAAAAAAGTAGGTACAAATTAAGGATAATATATATAATAATTATATAAATCAACACGCATCAGCTAATTAGCTGCTAGTGTGTCTAACCAAATAATAATAATAAATTACTGTTCTTGTTAGGGTTTATATCGAGCCTTTACCGCCGTTTTAGCGCAACCGACAAAAAACAAATTTTACAGGAGAAGGTTTTTTTTAAATATTTTTAAAAAGAAATGTGCTAGTAAATTGAAATTTTACATATATAATTATATGTAAATGTCTGAAAATCATTAATATATGTAAAATTTCAATTTACTAGCACATTTCTTTTTAAAAATATTAAAAAAGAACCTTCTCCTGTAAAATTTGTTTTTTGTCGGTTGCGCTAAAACGGCGGTAAAGGCTCGATAT